>JAQIXI010001300.1:0-14455 GCA_034700165.1 Galumnidae sp. Gr-Ori-00277 | reverse complement strand
TAAGACCCTTCCCGACCCTTACACAAGGGTCTGGAAAAACCCTTAGGGTCTAAGGGTTGAAAAGTTCCATCTCTAGTAGGCATACCCCACATACTTTTGTCTCAATACCACTTTGAGTAGAGTTTAATGAAAAAATCTTTCAATATTTGAACACTTTTTTAATATTTTAAAGAGCGCTAAACAAATCGATTTTTATAGAAGAGACCTAAAAGAGACCTTGATCCTTTGATTAATTGTAGTTTTTAATAAACTTTTCAATTTATTAAAATATTCTATACTTTATTTTGAAATAATAGCTTATATTATTATATAAATGGAAAAGTGTTTCAGTAATTAATTAATATTCAATTCATTGATTACTTAAATTTTAATTAATAAAAGGAAAGACCGACGTCTGGCTCTGCGACACATTTTTAAAAACTTTTGGAGTGAAATAAATAATTAACTTTTAAAATATTGCGATATTTTCTAAAAGAAGGGGAAATCATTTCTTTGTTGAAGATTTGAAAACATTTAAAACATTAAAGAGTGAGACATTTGAAACATTTTTCATTTAAGTGAAGACAAATGTGTTTTACTTTCAGACCTCAAATTATTATCATTTTATATGTGAAGCCTTGATTTGATTGTCATCGGCTTTAATCCTGTCTTCTCAGTCAGAATTAGTGTTTGACAGCTTTTATTGATCTTAAATTGTTATGTTTGGCCTCTGGGCCTCCTATTGAGCCATGACTTGAAATTTGTTTGAATGTCTAACAATAAGTGGAAGGAATGATGTTTTTGTGTTTATCATTATTTTCAATCTATTATTTTATAGAATAACAATATATAACTTATATATAACTATATATAATATACTAATTCGTAAGTAATGAATATTAGGCTCACATTCTGTCAGTGTTGGGGACGAGCCTTCCATTGCTTTCTGAGATAACAATTGGTGTCATTAACTCAACTGAAATTCAGTGTTGAACGCATTAAATGATTTGTTGATTCCTATTCTGAATAAACAAATGTTTGGTTAAATCAATGAATTATTCAGAGATCGCTTTTATTACTTAATCCCTGAATAACTTTCGTTAAGTCTTAACAATACATTAATAATTGATTGCATTCTAACATCAGATCATTAAGACTTCATTTTATGTAATTATTATAAAACTCGTAAATTCATTGAAACGATAAATGCGTTAATTTATTGAGGATTCCATTAAAATAGTGGTTTCGGATTGTTTTGCGGTAATTTCCTCACATATATAGTAGTGATTACTTTAAGATAAATAGTTTGTGAATCAAAGAAACACATATTTGACAGAAAATCATATTCACAATATAAAAGTGATTGATTGAGGAAATAGAGTTCACTCCTAAACGTTAACTAATTTTAAAATAGTTGTTGACTTCAGACAAACTGTCGTTTTTGTCAATCTATATGTCTCTCATATGAATTATGTCTCGAAGGAAATGAGGATTAATATCATTTTGATTAATGGCATTCATGTAATATAACTGTTGAGAGAAAAGTGATCACTTGATCAGAGCACCGGTAGTGCACAGAATTGCTGTTCGTTTCAAAGAAATTCTTATTATTTATTGCGATCGTTAACTAAAGCCAATAATTTGAAGTATCCGTTCCTTTCTTTTCGTATTAATTATCAATTTTTAACTAATTTTCATAATTTTTTTAAACCCTTTATATCAAAAGAGTTAATAAAAATAATATTTGAACCCTATATTGAAAATGGAATAATACTCCTTTCGGTATTAACTTTTGAGTTGTCCTTGTGCAAATGTGCAAAGAGTGGCACATGTCGCTCAAATATTTAGTTATATGTGATTCAAAAGTTAGGAGAGAGTGAAAAATTGTTAGCATTCAGTGAGAAATGGAATCAATTGACAAAATACTCGATTCGTTCGTTTGATTCTTGAGATGAGTTTCTCTTTATTTGTGTTCTACAAAAACACAAAACAATTCCGTTGCGACGAGTCTTATGTTAGAAATGGTTGAAAAGATCGCGACTCCAATGACTCTAATATTATCTAAAAGTTTTGCACGAATTGAAAGTTTAGTTCTTTGTGTTAATAAGAACTGTATTTAAGTGAAACACATCTCAAAGTTGACATTACGTTCAACAGCGAAAAAATTGAACACAAATAATAGATATTTGTTAGAAACCCTCGAATCAGTTATATTGCCATCACTTTCTTGTATAAAGACTTTCTTCACTCCAATGATTCTCTCATCCAATGCAGCGAATCGTCCGATAAATTGTATTTTACTCGACTCTAATCATAGCCTTAAAGAAAAACAAATATTATTTAAAACCCAAATCTTGTATTGAAATAAACATTTCTCTCAAAGTGTTTATAACTGTTTATAGTCTTATTTAAGTCTTTAGTCAAATAAGAACTCAAAGTAACCATTAAATCAGAGATGTGTCCACTCTTTCCTCTAATATAGTTTTTTAGAGTCATTTCTTCGGTGTAATGACGAGTTTCCAGAACATGGAACATGGTCAATCTTCATACAAATTTTTTTAGTTTTTTTATTTCTATCGTTATTTTCTGAAAAAAATTCAAAGATATAAATCGATTTTCTTTTTTCACATTAAACTCAAGAATTGAAATAATTTATTTGATTTTCTTTAATTTTGAGGAAAATTTGGAAAAATATGTGTTCTTTGACTTCAATTTTAAGTAAAATATTTTAATATTTACAATTCTAAGGGGGTTTAGATCTAAAGAGGTGATCGTCTCTGTTTATTTCACACATAAGCCTTTTAAATGAGTTCTCCATAATTGATGCCACACTCCCTATCTTTCCCTCTCGTAAATTGCTTTCAATATCATCTCTTATACTTCATTAGCAATCATATGGCTGTACGTGACTTCTATTGCCCTCAAATATGAGTTACAATTGATTAGAATAGAAAATATTACAAAATATATAATTCTATTGCAATGTTTTCGGAGGAAATAAACTTTTAAATTTTCAAAATTTCGTGGAACCAATTTTTAAAACTTAATTTTATGTTTTATGTTAACAAAAATTCGTTTTTCATAAATTAAAACAATTCTATTGATTATTGAATCGGTTAACCGTTGACCACAACTTTTCTAATACTATATATTACTAAATAACACTTCATTTAATTAAATTTTAATCCATTCATTTATTTAAAACAATAATAATTTTTTTGTAAACACTTTTATATCAGAAAATATATGTTAGGTCATATTCTGATCAAAGATACGTATAATAAAATGCTTAAGGAGTGGATTGAAATTTTTTACGTATTTGTTATCAAGCAATTTTTAGAAATCTTTTATCAGACATGGAAAAAGACCTCGATCTCCAGGGGGTATACCCCTCTCTGGAAGCTAAAAACTCCAACAGACCCAGTGCCTGTCCATAGACGTAATGTTAAGTTTACAAAATCCCAGGGGCATTTTGCCAATTTTTAGACTCCAGGGGGTATTTTGAAATACCCCCTATTTGCCATGCATGCTTTTATATGTGTTCATATATAAAGAAATCCTTGTTTTGACCCAAATATGATCTGACAAAGAATAGAAGTGTTAATTGTGTCAATTCATTGATTGCTTTGTTTCTTAATTGTATTTTATATGAAATCAATATATTTTTATTCCTTTAAATCAGAAAATTTAAGTATTTTTATAATTGTGTGAAAGGATTTTTACCGGATAAAAATGTTAACATAAATTTTAAACTCATTAAAGTCATTTTTTGGTACTAATAATGACTGTAAAGGTTTGCATTACAAGAATTTATGAAAAGAAAGTTTAGTCAGTTTTGTAGACACTCTTTGGATAGTCTTCATCTCATTTTGTGATATTTTTTACATATTTTCTTTTAAATCTGAGTGAAGGCAATGATTAACACTTTTTATCATCTTTTCGTTTGAATGACTTTTATCTCTTTATAATCATTTGTTAGAAAAGCTTAGACTTCATAAGAATATTATCGGTTTTTCTTAAAATTTAACACTTTTTTATATATTCGAAAAATAATTTGAATGATTAGAAGAGAGGAAAATCAATAAATTTTAGACTGAAAATTGATATTTTCAAGAACTGATACTATAGTATAAAAGTGGCTCATATCGTCATATCGAGCAAATTCCAGAGTTTATTCATAGCTCTGTAAAATTAAGCCCGGAATCAATTTTATGCTCTTTATATAAGTTTATATGATATGAAAGTAAAAGTATGTCTTTTGGTTTTGATTGTCGATTCAAAATCGATAGAAAACTAGTATTAAAGTACTAAAGACTAACAAATATCGAAAGTTAGTGTTATTTGTTTTTAATGTTATATAACATAAAAGTTTATTTTTAGTCTCGTTTATGGATGTCGTGATTCACTGATGGCTACGACGCCAATGACTGCAATCAAATGAAATGTAATCAAAGAATGTTTTTATTCTTCAGTTATATAAAAAACAAACTCCGAAACGAATTTCGGTAAAACTGAGAGAAAAAACAAATTCCTATTTAGACATTAAATGAGAAGTTTGTAGAAAAATAATGCAATACTTTGTCTTCACTGATTGTCACGCATTGATGGGTGGAGTGATTCCTCTCAAAACTCATTACATTTCTTATATTTAACAAAAGGTTTTCTTTCATTTCTGTCACAAATCGAGAATCAAATATCAAAACTTTTTTTTATGAATATTTAAATCGTTTGAAACAAAAAACTAATTCCAGTTTTTTTTATATTTCAATCATTTGTCAAATCATTGATATTTCGATTAAAACTAAATGTAATAAAAGAAATGATTTTTCTTTTCTAATTGTTTGCGTTTATACTATGAGAACACAATTAATCCGAGTTTATAGAGTGAACCAATCGTTTCGATTAAGTCTAAACTAAAGAAAGTGGTCAGTAGTGGCCGATAGGGCCCACATTTTTCAAAAGCGATTCATTTTTCGAATACCAATTCCTGAGAGAATTCAATACAACAAACGATCGAAAAAGAAATTAACGAAAAGAGGAAATCAACTGAAAGAGAGGCGACTAATAACTGACTAATAATACGATTTTCTTATATTATTCACTCGAATCAAGTGTTTAAGCGATTAAAGAACAGCTGTTCCGCTAATACTATATTTATGTCTAACTTTGTGACCAATTTTTAGATCGATAGTATGTGATGGCCAATGAATTACATCTTTCGGAGTCCATTCCTTTTGGACAGACTTCTCGGTTCGCAAAAGGGGTTAGTTTTCAAACACTGACTGAGATATCAGACGAAAACCGTGAACTAAATGGAGTGAAAATAAGTGACCCAAACAATACTAACAACACTATTCATGTGAATAACGGCACTGTTATTAGCAAATCGTCTTCGAGTGACAGCGACACCAATGATAGCGCCACAAGACTTTTAGAGGACTCTCTACAAGATTTCCGGAGTGTTCGATATCTACTGCTAACACCATCGACAACACATACGACAACGTGTCTGAGTGACAATCCTTCCAATAATTCAGACGTGTTGTGGACACAAATGCAAAACTCTTTGTCAAAAGAAATAAGAAACAGATATTTAACGAAAAACCGTTTCGGACGAACCATTAGTAGACGCGACTATACTTTAGTAGGTCTTCGCTGTTATTCCTCTGCCTTCAAACTAGTGCTTAGCGTCACGTTATGTGTACTTCTTTGCACTTTTGTTCTCCTAATGACTGTATTATTTGTTTGGCATCACAACCAGTTTAGTGATGATAACAGTGTCAACAGTGATATCGATAACATCAAGTGGTGGCGCGGATCCATCTTTTATGAAATATTTGTCGCCTCTTTTAAAGACTCTGACGGCGACGGATTTGGAGACATCAATGGATTAAAACATCAAATTTATTATCTCAAACAACTCGGAGTAAATGTCATTCGACTCAACTCTATATTCTCTGCATTGGATTATCCGCACAGATATGACAATATTCTAGACTTCTATAGTATTGATCCACACATCGGTCAATGGACTCATTTCCTCGATTTGGTTATATATATATTTTTAAATATTAAACTAAACCACAAATGTTTAAACGAAAATAAAAGCGATTCTATGATTATAATTATAATTCAATTCTTTTGAAACAATATTTCATAAGTGCTTATAAACAAGACTTAAGTTGATGAGAAAATTTTGCTTGATCATTCTTATAAATTAATATCGCAATTATTTTGTAGTTTATCTCTAAATAAGTGAATCAATAATTTCTAAAATAATGTTTTATTTATTTTCTGTTTATAAAATAAGAGATTTTTATCATTATTTGAGAAGTATTTGGAAATTGAATATTAATTTTGATTTTGATTTTCAGGTGAAAGCATTACACGAATCGCGAATTTATATCATTTTGGATATAAACATAGTGTCGACATCAGACCGGCATCCCTGGGCTGCCCAATGGTTAGAGAATAAGAGTGGAAAACATCAATATTTCTATGTTAACGTCAGCGGCGATCAGATAAATGTAAGTTTATTACAATATTATTCGTAATACTGAATGTAGTGCTCATCTGAACGATGGCCTTCTGTGTCACTAAATATCATATCATTGGTATTGTTATATAAGAGTGATATCCCTCTCCAATATCTGCTAAAGCTATTGATATTGCATTCATTGTCCGCCAATTGCTTTATGTTATATAAGAATAGAAGTTATCGAAAATAAGTGAAGACTTTTTGTGAAAATACAGAATTGTTTGGTTGAGACTAAGTCTGGCCCTAAAAGGTCTTCATAGCATTGGTATTATGAATAGAGAGAGTGCTCCGCATCACTGCTTCCGAGGAAACGATTTCAATTGCTTTTTATTTAATATAAGTATTGAAGTCTTATTCTGTGCTTTGAACTGTTATTATAGGATGAGGACTGGACATCGAGTAGTGCGACAGACAGACTCCAAACAGATTTTGTGCACAAAAATGTGAGACATTTGCCGATCACTTATTAATTAGATTAATGTTTGTCCGAAATTTATCTTATTTTAGTCACACTTCGGGGGAAGACTTCATCTGAATTGGTCCGATCCTGTCGTTCGCAATCAAATGTTTGAAGTCTTTGACTTTTGGCTCCAATATATCGACGGATTTTACTTAAAGCGTTTGGAAGAACTCCATATCGACTCTGAGGTCACACTCTATGATATATTAAGAGAATTGAGACTCAGAGCAAACAGAATGAACGGCCGGGGGGTAGGAGTTAGTGCCGCCAAAATACTGATCTGTTCGAGTAATTTTGTGCAGAAGAGGCATAAATTGTTGTTGAATTATATGAGAGATCCATTAGCGCCTAATGACTTGCGAATGAGCACAACCGCCAACAACGGCACCAAAATTGTTGATATCAACGCTTACTTCGATTTAATCGATTTTCAGATCGACATCGATATTAACAAAACCGAAACAATTAGAGACCAAGTTAACGCCTTATTTCTCAATTCTCCGCACACACCATGGATTCATTGGAGTGTCGGAGACGTCGAACGGTATTATATTGTCTTATTTTTGGCTCTTCTTTATAGTCAGATCTCTCATAGTTTTGAGTCTTTACTTAAACTTAGAAATGATTTGAAGCGAAAACAAAACCAAATCTAAAACTTATTTTATGGCAATATTTTCAAACTTAGATCACGTTTGGCGACAAGAATTGGCAGTCAATACGCTCTGACCGCATCTTTTCTCCTAATTATGTTACCCGGAACTATCAGTCTCTTCTATGGCGACGAAATAGGCCTTCAGGACAGTTATGATCCGCTCTCACAAAAGGTAATACAATAAGCAAATAATCAGAACCGCATTTAATGAGTGACAAAAAGTCCAATCAATTGCTTTCGCTTTGATTTTCATTTCGTATAAATCAGTAATAAGTCAGTCGTAAATGAAAGAGATATTCACTTTATTATTATTTGTCGTATATTTTGCTGACTTAACCCAACCAATCGACTACTCGTTTGCGCGAATTGACTCAACTATTTATTGAAAAAATAATAACGAATGCCATCGAATGCCTTCCAATGCCTTCCAATGCCTTCCAATGCCTTCCAATGCCTTCAAATGCCATCCAATATATAGTCTTTAATAAACTTCACTTCAAAATATTCTTTAGTCGAATAACTTTTAATGTTATTATCAATAATTTTGACTTTTCTATCCGTTTATAAACAATTTTAAATATTTATTATATTCACAAATGTTTAGTAAATTAAGTTTTTAATTATTGATGACTTAATTTTTAATCACATTTATTACAAATACAGTGAATCTCAAATAATTTTAACTAAAATACTTTTATTTTATTAAAAATATTAAATTATTAATTAAAAAAAATACTAAAATAACTCATTTTTCGATTTAGTAATTAAATTGAGATTAGTTAGGACATTTTTTAATTTCCAAGTTTAAAATAATAATGTCTTCTTTTTTTAATGAGTTCTAGGGTTACGACCATTTTTAACAAAAATTATATAATGAAATATTTGTCAACTAATAAAATTAGCCTAGAATATATCAAATTAACCTAGAACTCATTAAATTAATTTTATTATTTGACAAATATATCATTTATCAGATTCTAGGCTCTTCTCATTAGAAAGTTGATGGTATAAAAACTGGTTTTGAAGTGAAAATATTATTTAAAATAAACTTATTTTCTAAAATATAACAGTATATTAAATCCTTATTTTACCTAGCCCAATTTCACAACAACAGATACCTTTTGACCTAAAATAATGTTACCATACATCTCAAGATTTCTAAACATTATAATACTCCAATATCATATAAAAAGTGTTTATTTCTTGTGAATTGATATATCAATGAATGTAATTATCACTGATTTTTTTCTCTTTAATTACTTTACATCGAAAGCATCGCTCAAAACAATTACTGAAAAGATCTTAAATACCCCCAAATGAATAATAACAGATTTCAAGGGTTATATAATAGTGTTAGTGGCCCCCCTGGTAACTGTTTATCTTACAGTTTTTTAATTAAAATAAACTTGAAGACAGGTTCATATAAAGAATTCGGGCTCTTAAACACTATTATCATTTTTTGAAGATAATTGTAATACTCTCCGGGGTTACTTTCTTTTTGTGGCTTATTTTGTATTTATAATGAATTGAAACGAATTACATATTTGTCAGTCCTCTACGGCATACAATCTATATTATAGACCAGACATTGACCCAAGTTTTCGATTCGAGGGGGTTTGAGATGGGGTCGAGTGAGGGTTGAGAGAGGGTTGAGAGAGGGTTGAGAGAGGGTTGAGAGGAGGCATTTTCTAAAAGAACTAAAAATGGTTAGAAATGCTATTTATCGTTATTTCTTATATTTTATGTTATTTTAAGCATTTTTAGACCATTTTTTATTAATTTAAATCGTTTATTTACTTAAAATTAAAAAATTCAAAATTTAGGATTTTTGCCAAGAACTCGATTTTCTTAAAAATAGTTTTATTTTATGCTTTAAAGAAGAACTCAAAGTTAGAGTAATTTTAAGAACCGAAACACCAAAAATGTTAGTTAGTGGGGGCTATAAAATATTTGACATCACTTTTATAAATTTAATGTTAAATAATAATTCAATGAAATTAGAGTTGAGTACAGATCTAATTAAGTAATCAGGAAATCAAAATAAGGCATAATATCCATCAGTTAATACTATGGGTCACTAAAATGCATTGTTTTAGTAGTTTTGGTTTTCAGGTTTAGTATATAACATGGTCAATTAATAAGATTGGTACTTAATTAGATCGGTCCTCAAGTGTATTGCAGAACAGTTCATAAATGTTAGGATTCGTAGTAATAAATTTAGTTTCAATTCTTTTAATAAAATTTATTACATTTTTCGAACAAAATATATATTTATTGGAATTTAATAATATAATAATATATAGAAAACTAATTTCAATAAAAAGAAATGAGAACTCAGTTCATAAAATTAAGAATAATTTTATGAACTTTATTTGTAACTCAGCTTTTCTTCAATAGTTTTATTAAGATTATATGAATTGTCTCAAAATGAAATAACTGACGAATATATTAAAAGGAAAGCTATTACTCAATATCTCATAAGTTTTTATTTGAGTCAATGTTCGCGATATTAAACGTCAAAAAAGTATAATAAAGAGTTCATCGATTGTTACTGTTTTACATACTTTGAAGTCATCTTTAATTTTGCGTCAAATGTTTAACAATTCAATTATATTATGTTTGGACACATCTTTACTTTAATTACTATCAGTTTTAGTTGAATACTGTTATAAATTAAGTTTCAATCAGACCTTTACACAGTATATATACTTGCAACTGTGTTGTATTTGCAACTAGGCACAAAAGCCTCTTTAAACAAACAAACAAAAATAAAAAATAGCTACTCTTTCTCGCGAAACAAATGATCTAGGTCTAGTTTGAATGAGAAAATATAATAAAACAATTTTGTTGTTAAAACATTTTTTGTTAACTTTTGTTGTATTGAGAAAAACAAAAATCAATTATAAAAATCGTAAAAGAATTGCGAGAATTCTCTATATTTTAATGAAAAATTGATTTCTGTTTATGACATAAACATAAAACTGTTTAATCCATTTCTGTCATAAAATTGATTTATTGAATGGTATTATCTTGGAATCAATGGCCAAAAATCTGATTCCTTTATAATTAAATTAAATTTATTTTCAAAGAAATCGATTTAGAGTTGAGTTCTCTATTTATTTGAAAGCAAACAAATTATTGATTAACGGAACTCTTTTTATGCAAAAGTTAGCAAAAGTATAGAAGATTTTGTTTAAATTTTAATCAACTCTTTTTAACAATTAATGGAATGAACTGGAAATCGGCGGAACAAGTATTGCATAATTGATTGAAAGCCATTCGTTTAATTCACTACAATTAGTACTTATTTGCATTTGTTGCAGGAGTATAGGGGCGGTCAACTGTGTCCGATGCAATGGAATAATAATATGAACGCAAACTTCAGTAAATCCAATACAACAAACCTTTGGCTTCCGATTCATCCGAATTACATTCAAATTAATGTTTTGAAACAAAACGAATCGATTAAACGTTTGACTCAATTGACTTCATTCAGAGCCGACAACTTTGATGTTCAAGATTTGGGAAAACACGGAAACTATTTATTTCATTATATCGATGACAACGTAATTGTCTTTGAAAGGTATTTCGATAGGGGAGGGGATCCGCCAGACCTCAGATTTCGTTATGTATTGTTCGCTAATTTTGGTCCCAAATCTAAAGTAAAGGATTTTTCGGATAAATTCCATTTCTCTCGAATTAAAATCTCGAGTTCTGTCAAAAGACAAACTGAATTCCTTTATATGAAATCTTTAAGACTCGATTCGGGAGAGGCTATGATTGTCGAAGTCGAGTGATTATAGACTCTGATTGAGACAAATGAAGATGACTTCAATGACAAATAAGATAATACAATACTTCACTTATTACTGGTGAGCGCTGTCCCTAATGGAGCCGCTATACCATAACGACAGTAAATCTGAAACAGTATTCCGTCCAAAACATTACTAATAAATTTTATCCTTTTCTTAATGTATTTTCGGTCTCGAATTCATAATATCTTTTGTGTAATAAATATCGAAATCATTTGTAAGACTAGTCATTGAAATAAGTCATTCAATTGACTTATTCTCATAAAAATAATTTACTGTAAAATTTGTGACAAACGGTTAAACGTTGTTATCAGTTATAAGTCATTTAAATTTAATCAACAAATAAATCAAATGTTTAGATAAAATGAAAAATGATTTTATTTTAGTTTAATTTTTAATTATTTTAGCGATTTTTATAAAATGAAACTCATTTAATGATCAATTTTTGAGGCAATAGTAATATATAATTATTGATTAAATTAATTAAAAAATCATATAAGGAATCGAATCTTCGATATTAAGAGAAACAATTCATTCAATTTTAAAATTACTTAATTCTTTACTCCAGTCATGAGGCGCTGGTTATCGGCGTCGAACTGTTGGTTGTCGTCGTATTAGTCGTTGTCAAAGTACTGGCGGTACTGTTTTCGTCATATGAATTGCCGTTTACCACATAAGCAGTTCCTAATCCGTATAAATGTCCGCAATATTTTGCGTCATCGATATTGTCTTCAAAAAACATTTCTCTCATTTTGAAAAAGGCGGCGCCCGTTAGAAGACTATCACTTCCCGCCTGGTGTTGGGGTCCTTTCCTTTCAAGTTCTAACTGTTCCGCCACCTGTTTTCCCAATAAATAAAGATATTAAAGACATTAATAAATGGTTATTAAAAAATGTTGACTACAAACCTCTTGAAGGCCTCCCTTAAGATTTTTACAGCTTTTCATAAGATATTTGACGTCATATATTACGGGGAAATATATCCTCAATAATTCAAAAAACTGTGACTCCTGTGAAGGCAGGTTCTGATCGGTCAGAATCTTAAGGAGATATCCGAAATCATAACCGGAATGAAAGGAAAGCCATCGAACGTTTTCTGACAAAACTATTCCCGAACTCATGAGAAGTTCGGCGAAATCGTAGGGATCTATTCCTTCGTCTTCGTGTTTCTTAAATTGAATGCCGGAATTGGTCAAGAGGTCGATGGAGTCCTGGGCAAACATGTCTTCAGTTAAATTGAATTTGAAGTTAAACTGCCAAGTTGTAAAACCAATGGGTGTCTCTCCTTTTGAGTCCAGAAATGTTAGACCCAATTGAATGATCTTCAAGAGGTCGACATTACATCTCAATAGTTGGTACTGATAGTCAGAAGTGCTTCTAAACTCTCCAATAGGTCGGGCCACTACTCCCGGGAACTCAGTGTCCATCGCAACAAAGGGGTACTTCTGAACTATTTGTCGAATCTCTTTAAACTCTTCGACTAAATTTGATGCCCAAACATCACGAATACCACAATCTTCGTTAGACAACAAATGGTTGGGCGAACTGTTCTGACCATTGGTTTGATTGTTGTTGTGGTGACCATTTGTTTGCTGTCCTATCGTTGGCGCCGAAGGCATTGCACACAACGGACAGTATTCACAATAAAAACAGTCTTTTGTTTTAAATCTTGCGTTAAGTTTTGCAAATGATTTGGTTTCACATCAACTGAAAACAAAGACTCAATTATTAGACAATGAATACATGAAATGAAGGCTCACTTAAGGACTAAAGTAAACAAAAGTATATTTCATTTAAAATCATTTAAAATCAAAATAAACAAAAAACTAAGGCTTTCGTCTATTATTTCTTTTGTTTATAATAAGGTACTGACCTTTAATTAATGTTTTTGTGGCCAACAATTTAATGAATTAAAACAATTTACTCATAACTAATAACGAATTTTGACAAAAGGGTTAATAAATAAAATTTATTTATAAAATTGAAAATATTTTTACACTAAAATTCATTCATTTTTTGTCTGAATCATTGGGAAAAGGCCTCAAACTGTTTCAAAAATAATGTGACACAAATGGGGGAACAGAGGCTTAACTCTCACTTATAATAATAATAATTATTATTATTACTCTCTTTTGTTAAATTTTGATTTCTATTATTTTGCAAAAGTATTTTAAAAAATAATGAGTTATCCCTTTAAAGAACATTTGTAATAAACAAAACATTCATTTAACTGGTTTATAGTTGAGGTGATATTTTTTGGTTAATAGTGATTAATAGTTTCATACTCATACTAATGGCCTTGCTACTTAAAATTCAGAGTTTAGAGTCATTTTCTTTCCTACGATTATATTTAAAACTAGAAAAATAAAAGTCTGTTAAACCTTAGAATAAATCACTTAATTGTATTAAAATCTGTTTGTATTTAATAAATCTAATAAAAAGGTAAACATTTAGCGTTTTATCGGTGTTTCTTATATAACAACACTTAATATATGAACAGACGTTTAAGATAATGACAATCAGATGACTCTTCGGTTGACATAATTTTCAATTGAAAATAAAATCCGTTTGTTTTGACCCGAAATTAAATTATTATTTATTAATTAATCCCATATTTAACCGATTAATTGGTTTTTACAATAAAATTCATTCAATTCCTCGATTTTGTCAATAAATTAATGATTAGTTAATTCATTATTTCATTCTTTTGTTTATTTATTTTCATTAAAAAACCAAATTTAAAGTTATTTTTAAAATAAGTTTAAAAGTCTTTAAATTCTAATGATTTTGATTTTATGATAACTTATTTGTTGAAAAAGTGATAATTTTGGCGATTGAGAGGAATGGCTCGACAGCGGGTTATTGTTAACACCTATGATATGGTTATTATTTATTTACTTAATTATTGATTCATATGTTTATTGATTAAATGATTTACTAAAGGCATCGATAAACCAATACACGACATCTCTGGGTATTGGTATTTATCACTCAGGAGTTGAAGTGTATGGCACC
>JAQIXI010001299.1:0-14463 GCA_034700165.1 Galumnidae sp. Gr-Ori-00277 | reverse complement strand
CCGGACGGACCTGAGATTCTGAAAAAGTCGGACGGACCGGACAGTGAATTTTCCGTCCGATTTGGGTCTCTAATTTGGACTAACCTTCAGATACGGCCGCGTAATGGATGGGTCCCCAGTGGTCACTATCAAGAATAGTATAATCTGGTTTTTGAGTTAATAAAGTGGTCAGAAAATAAGGATCCGGATTAATGGCAGCGCAATGTATTGGAGTTATTCGTGAGTTTCCGATGGCTTTCTTACAAATGGATATCGACCTAAAGGCTGAAAACTGTTTACCACTACTGAGAGATTGTTTGTGTAACTCATTGAACCCAAATCCACCCTTTTTTATTGCACGATCCACCAAATCGTGTGCTAGTTTGTAGTGTCCGTTTTGCACGGATATAACAATTTTATCTAAAAACAAATCCATTGCTTGGTTTGAGTGTGACTTCGATTGGGCACAAAGTTTTTCGATCGTAAAAAATTTATTTCCAAATTTGAGGACCTCTTCAGCCATATCTAAGTCGATGTACGGAAGATTTCGGGAGCAGTCATTATAAATATCTTTGTCTTTAATCAAAGCATTATTTCCTTCTTTTCCGCCTCGACTAACGTTGACAGCTCTCAGGTGGTGACCAAACATATACTTCGATCCATAACCGGTCGAATCATTTGATATCATGAGATCGGGAAATGGCGCCAACTTTTTAGCCAAAGACTCGTCGGTTAACATCTTAATAGCTCTGAGATCTTCGGCCTCAATCGCATACGAAAGTGCATCCCTTTCGATGGCCAGACATCGCGGAACACAAAACGAACAAATTTTCTTTTTATCACTAATTAATTTTGTTAAAAGATTGTGATCTTTGAGAAGAACCGCTCGAATCAATAATTTGCTTTCAACAAGTGTTGACACAAATGGCACCGATTGATTCGACTCGAAAAAAGGATCCTTTTCATAGAGAGTTACATTCAAATTAGTTTGAAGGGTGAAACGTTTCTTTGTTTTGGGCGAAGGACTTGTTTTAGGAGTAACTGCTTTTGTTTTCTTAGGCGTATCAGATGGTGAAAGTGGAGGCGCTTTAGAAGACTTTTTCTTTGGTGTAATCACTTTCTTAGGCGTCTTCTTAGGCGGAGTAGTTATGGGTTTTTTCTTATATTTAGCCTCCAGTTTCTTAGCCGTTCGCGCTTTTGTTGTCAACTTTTTTACCACTTCAGCGATTCCGGGCTTTTTGTCTGAAAAGTCAAGAGATTATTAGAACTCATTATAATTCTAAAAGTGACGAAACATTTCTATAATTTATTCATTTAAACCTTTGAATACCTTTTGGCGATGATTTGTTAGAAGCGGGCGATAAATTTGGGGCTTTAGAACCGACTGAACGGCCCGAACGACGAATAGTTGCGGTCTTTGTACTCCTTGTAGCTACTGTTTTCTTGACTGAGGAGGAAGGGGTAGATGTCATCGTCTTACTAGAGTTACGTTTACTAATTCGTGCCGAAGCCTTAGAAGGAGAACTGTTGCCGGGAGTGCCCGGACTACCTGATGTCGATAAGGGCTTTTTGGGTTTAATCACTTCTTTTTTGACTCTCTTTGGACTAATCTTTTTGAGCAATTCTTTTTCATCAACTTTTCCGACAACAGAAACATCGACGCCATCAGCCGTTACTTTAATTGGATCCGGTCTTTCATTAATTCCCTAAAAATAAATTATTTAAATTAAGAATTTAAAATATATCTATGATTTAAATAAAAGTATAAAATTTAAAATAAATAATAGAAATCAGATTAAAAGTATAATCAAAGGAATTCATTCCCATATCCGCAAAAAAGGTCTCATCATTTTTAAAATATAAAAAATTCAATTAAATAAACAAAAAATTATAATTCAGTACTTTTTCGACATTTATAGCCCTCTGAAGAATATTAAGAATTCTCTGTTTTTCGTCATTTGGCAGTTCGTACTGTCCGTTGTCTATACGAAAGAGCGTCAAATTTGTTAGAATACACTCGAAATCAGTCACATCGTAGAAGTCAGACGTATAGACCGCAGGGTTTTTGTCGTTATTAAACCATTGGATCTTAAATTTTCTACTGTTTTTAAACACATTTTGTTTTGCGCGACAAATATAGAAACCATTGGTTTCATTCCTAACGGCGAGAAACTCATTGTTGTGATATATTATCACTTTTTCTTCCTCTTCTTTTTTCGGTGCCGCCAATGAAGAGGTTCGATAAATAAATGGGACGACCGGTAATGGTTCGGGGGATTGAAAGGGTTGATATTGAAGACGAACTCGCTTTGAGGCTCGCGGTTCACCATTTTCTTCGGAAGTGGCAGAAGAGGCGCTCGTTTTACTCTTTTTTGATTCAAGTTTACGCTTTGGGCGTTTGGTCTCAACTTTAGGCACAGAATTGGCCTCTAATTAATTAAACAGAAATTAGTAAAAAATGATTAAAATTTTGATGAATACCTGTCTTTGACTTTTGTGCGGCAATAAAATTAGCCTTAAGTGTAGGCGTTGGGTCCACTGAAATACTTGGAGTTGGAATCGGTTTGCTTTTTGTGGCGCGAATCTGATTTGTGTTATTGAAAGGGTTGGGCGGAACTGGCGATGACGGCGACCGCTTGTGTGCAAACACTTGTTTTGTCGGCAATTGTTTTAAATTTGTTTTATTCAGTGGTAATAAAGACGCCGAAGGAATGGGACTATTGGTACGACCGTTTGTGGCGTTAGCAGCCGTTGACTTAGAAGAACCCGTGCTATTCGTGTCATTACTGTTCTGCGGTGAGTGTCGGGTCACTCGTCGGGAGTCATCTTTATTTTGGGGAACCTTTTTGTTAACCACTGAAAACGAATTTTGAGATTTTTTATCGGTTTTCGTCACTTTTGTCGCTAAAATTATTGGCGGAACAACTGGTGGTTGTGTTGTGGCCGAAGTCGGCGGCACTTCATTAGTAGCCGACGGAGTGGTCGACGAATTCACTGCAGTTTTCGTTGCCATCGATTGTGACTCAAAACTATTATCACAAGTAATAGAAAATTGGGTTAAAAACAATAGATTATCGACTGAATAAACATAGAAATAGAGCCCACTTTCATAATGTTATCAGTATTACGATTGGCATTACCATTGGCATTACCTTGCTACTTTTGCTACTATGTCGCTAATATATTGCAATTAATGCATTCAAATTCAAGGCCTCAATAACTGCAATAAATAGAAAACTAAACAAAACAAAAGAAACATAACAACAGAGTATTGTCTCAATTGAATTACTGCCCACTTTTCTAACAGATCTGAGTCTCGGTTTGTGATATGAGGTGTGTTTGTGTGGAACCGATGGGTAGGCGTGGCCTCACTCTACCACTCTATCACCCATTTCACCAAAAGTCGATATTTTACTCTACGTTTAGATATTATCGGCTCTTTTGGTCATTTGGTGGGTATTGGATAAGAAAGTAATAAGAGGTGAGACGTACCCAAAGCTGTTGTTATTCACAAGAAATCAATCGATTGAGTGTTAGTTAAATGCTTTGACAGTCATATGAATGCTTTCAAATCGATTTTTAAAAGCAATTTCTATTAACAGAAATAAGTGTCAGACAAACAGACAAATATTGCAATTGTTTTAAGTTAAACACAAAAACAAATTAATTGAATAAACGATTTGCCACAGAATATCTGATCCAAGGATTTGAGCGCCATTTTACTGGCGAATGTGTGGTCTCTATCATAGACTCTGTCGTAGACTTTGTTCAACACTTTATTCAATACTAGAGTTGAATACAGTTTTCAACACTAATTTCAATACAGTCAGTGCTCTACAGTGTCTACACTTTAAGTTATAACAAATATCTCCTATAGAGGTCTCATTCAGTCAATACTTTCACTCATTTGCCGGTAGTTTTGCGCAATTCATAAAAACATTCTATAAACAAAACCTTCCCCTCCTTTTTGTGACACTATTTGTGTAGGGCTTTATATAAATAAACTTATGAAAGCAAACCAAATGTTACGACGGCTGAGCCCTTCATTTCATTTGAGTTCTGCCTTTGCCAGTAGTATAGAATGTGTTATCAGCCGCCGTAACATTTGGTTTGTTTGACTCTGCATTCAATGTAGAGCTAATAATATCTAAATTTGTTTATGTTTTGAATATAAACTTTTATCGCTTTTCTTAACATTTAATTGAATTAAAATTTGAGTGAATGTCATTCAATGGGATTAAATCCAAACGAAGCGGTTGTTGTTCTCTCTGTGTTAGGAATGTTTGCGTTAGGAATCGGATGGTTTGTTATGCCATCAGATGAAGAAAAATTGAATAGAATGCGAAAGGTAAGGTAATACGAGTGGTAATGCGAAAGGTCATTCAATTACTATTGGTTCTCATTTTGGTTTCAACAGAAATTTCCCAAATATTTTGATGAAAGGAAACCCAGTTTTAGACCCGAAGTGATTGAAAAGATGAAAGAACAGGAAAAAATTGACCAACAATTTATGGATACCATAAGAAGTGCCGCAAATTCTGATAAATTCTTTTTTGGACAAAAAAATAACAAAAAAGACTAAAATTATTGTAAATTAATTATAAATACTTTTAATTTTAGAAATAATTTGTAATTTAATAAATTAATGAATAAATTATTAATTAATAAATAAATGATTAAAAAAGGGGTTATTTTCGATACGGAGTTAATCACCAATTATTCAAACATTGAATTATTCTTTCAAATGATTATCGCATTTAACTATCATTTGATAAAACGGGAGAAACAAAAGAAATCAATTGAAATGTTTTCACAAATTAAAAGTCAATAAATTGCTTCTTCTGTTGGAAATATTTTTAATTTTGTTTTATATTAAACACTTTAACCATTAATCAAATAATTTAGAAGTTCTATAATATTAACTATAAATGAATAAGGAGTGGATTCAAAAATCCGTAATTTTTTTATCAATAATAAATCTCATGTTTATGAAGGTGCAAGATGGTTTTTTAACCAATTTTTAAAAGCTCTTTTATCTAGCTATCTTCATGTAAAATTTGAATTTAATCGGTTAAATAACTAAAATGTTACACTAAAGCGAATGACTACATCTCTGAAAACTTTTTGGGAATTTTTACTAAAAAGTGATAAAATAATTTTTTTCAAAATTATATTAAATGTTAAATTTTTGACTAAAAATTTGTTGGAACACTTATTTAGCTAAAATATAATGTGGGCAAGTTAAAAATATTATAAATAATGGCATAAAATAATTCTTTGGTCAGTTTTCCCCATAAATTAGAAAATCCAAAAATTTTCATAAATAAATTTTTTTGATATAATGTAAATTTGTCATCAACATCAATTTAATTCAAATTATCAATACCGTTTTTCAAAAGCCCTAATATTAAACTATTAAAATTTAAAATACGAATCCAATCGATTAAGAAAATATAAAATAATTTAATATCAAATTACTTCAACTTTTTAAAAGTTTTCGTTGATTCAAAGTATTGGAAGAATTGACCAAGCAAAGAAATTAATTAATTATAACTAAAAGCTTTTCTTTTCATTATTAAATGATTATTATATTAATGTTATAATAAATTATTGACAAAAAAGTTATATTTATTAAATATTTGAAAAATAAATCGTTATTTCATTAATAAATATAATTCCCAAAAGGTTTTCAGAGGGGAAGTCAATTCTTGCCATGTAACTTTTTAATTACTTTATGGATTTAATTTAAATTTTTAATTAATATAGTTTAATAATTCGTACTTTAAAAATCATTTTTAAAAATTATCTTGAACATTCTTGAAAATATAAATTTGCCATGTTAAAAAATTACAGATTTTTGAATCCACTCCTTAATAAATTTAAAGTTTGTATTAAATTTTAAAAAAAAGTTGAGAATTCGGTTGTATTTTAAGTTTAACATCACTTTAAAGAAAAATCTAAATATTTTTTATCGAAGATTTTAATTATTTCATTTGAAATATTTGTTTAATTATTGAAGTCAAGGGGTTTATTCATCTTTGACTTGATTTCAACTCTAATATCGATCTATCGTTAAGTTAACGAATTGAATAATTTAGACATTCGTTCACTTTTAAGATCAAAACCAATGAAATCAAATGAAAGCAAAACTTAAGTCCAAATATATACAACCATTCTTTGTGTTATTCAGAGGAAGATATAGTCAAGGATAGTCAAGGACCAAAATAACTCTAAATGTGTCAAATCGAAAACAAAGGGCAGTAAAAGGTTAGGTTTCAAAAGGTGAGTTTCAAATGACAACTTATTTTTTTTTATATTAAAGATAATAATAATATGGATTGATATGAATCAAAATGACCAAGTGACAATAGTCACTTTTAATGGAAAGTATTATCTAACTATCTAATATTTAGATTCTAAATGATCTCTTTCCCTTTTTCTCTCTCTCCTCTCTCCTTCACTCACTTTTTTTTCTCTTACTCTCACTCTGTCCTCAAATAATTGCATTGTTTGGTCTGAAAACAAGTTTGAATTGATTTTATCTATAATTTCAATACTTATTGTTACCAAAAAAAATCATGAATTCTATATTTTTTTTTATAATTTTAGAAAAGAATTTCTATATTTAAGTCTTATTAAACTTTCAAGTTTTGACTTATATTTTCTTAAATAATAGATTTTAAGTTGTCTTTTATATTCTGTTCTTAATTGGTCTTCACTTAATGTGAGTTTATTTGAAAGTAAGGCCCAAAATAGAAGTAATCTATGATTCATTTGAATTAAACATTAAATTTTATTATTTTTTTAAATTATTGCTTTTGTTAAAACATGTTTTTCCGGTCTCAATAGTTTGACCAAGTTAAAATGGATTCACTCATTAACTTTAAAAGAAGTTTTAGAAAAGATATGTTTTGCGTCAGCAAAGAATGGATTGAATTTTTAAAGCAACTAAAGTGGGGCTGGGTAATTCTCTTAACACTTCTTCATATCAGTGCTTTTCGTGGAATCTATGTATTGGTTTGTGAGGCCAAATGGCAAACGGTTGTAACCACTTATGTTTACAGTAAGTCTTTACTTTATTTTGTTTTTTTTTTCATTCAATTTCTACGAAAAGAACTTTTTTTTTAACTTTTCATTAATATTAATAATAAACTATTAATTAATTAATAGTAATATTACTAATTAATAGAAATATTTAATTTTGATATTTAAATGATTGTAACAAAACTTTTTCAAATATTAGGCATATTGGCGGGTCTTGGAGTTCTTGCAGGTAAATATGAGCTAGCTATTTTAATAATAATAATAATAACCTATATTTGGTGACAACTTATTTAGGGGCTCATCGTTACTTTAGTCACAGAAGTTTTAAGGCTAACCGTAGACTTACCTGGATATTATGTATATTACAAACCCTTTCAGGTCAGAAGTCAGTAATAGACTGGTCTCTCGACCATTTGACTCACCACAAATACGAGGGCACAAATTGTGATGCCGTGAGTCTGGGCCGGGGGTTCTTCTTTGCTCATATCGGTTGGCTTATGATTGAAAGACATCCCGAATGTGTGGAAAAGCGCAACCAATTTGATGTCAACTATTTATGGTCGGATCCTTTAATTAAGTTCCAACACGACTATTATTGGCCGCTATTTTTAGTATTTTCGTGTATTATTCCAACCCTAACCCCATATTTCTTATTCGGAGAGAGTTTATACAATGGCTTTTATGCCTGTTTTATATTCCGTTGGGTTTATACCATGCAATTGGCATTAAGCGGTTCGTCACTAACTTTTAATAAATTATTTAAATTTAATTTCAAAAAATATTTTAGGAAATTCTTTCGCCCATATATTTGGTTCCAAAGAATACGACACTTCATCGACGTCTGCACATACTATACCACTGAATTATTTAACCCTCGGAGGGGCGTATCATAACTTTCATCACGCATTTCCTTACGGTGAGAACAACTCATTTAAATAAAAGTCATAAGAAATTGTGTTTAGACTACTCCGCGAGTGAGTTCGGTATCAGCACTTTCAACATTTATACCGCTTTCATTGAATTTTTCGGTTGGTTGGGTTGGGCCACAAACTTGAAAAAAGCGCCACAAAAATATGTTGATCTTAGAAAACAAAGAACCGGAGGAACACCTGATAAGAATGCTTTCTATAAAAAGCATACAATTGGAGATTGGATTTTGGGCTTGGTCATTAGCTCAAACATTATTTGGATTGTTCTCATCCTTCGATTAATCGCTAAATTATTTCTCAATTTTTATTAAAATATTTTTAATTGAATTTTGATTACATCTCACAAATCAATATTTGATTAATAAATATATGGAATCATTTGATATTTAACAGACCTTTTGTATTGTTTCCAATACTTTCCGTATTTATTCACACATTTATTGTCGTCTCTAATACTTCTATGAATCAAAAGTATAGTTAAAAATATAAAATAAAAGTATGGAATCGGACTATAAAATAGTGAAGGAAAACACCATAAAAATGTGGATAAAAGTTCGAAAGTATAGTTCATATGACGAGTTATTCCCCAAAAGCCTGACGTTAAGAGAATATTTGATTTAGTTTTACCGAAATCATCGATATATTGAGCCCTTAAGAAAATTAGAATAGATTTAGTCTAAAACAGATTTATTTTAAACATACCTGATCATTTTTGCAGGTTTACCCCAAATAATACACTTTCCGTTTGTTGCTCTAAATTCAAGTTTTTGCTGATCCGACCAATAATTGAGTCCAATAACAATAAGACCCGCACTCACTGTCAATACACACATTTTAAAACCGAAATGATTATAAGGCGAGTTTTCTACTAAATATAAACTGGTGGTCGTATAGAATCCGGGAACAAATGCAATACAACCCCAGCACACATAAAACCCAAAGCGATCGACTGCCGTATCGATTGTCTGTTTTTAAAGAAAATCTTATTAATTAAATGAATGAATGAATGAATGAGACTAACATTCATATACCCGTTTTCCCAATAATAAAATTTAGCCAAATATATACTTTGAAGAATACTCGTTGTCGTTAAGGAATAGTTGACTGTCCCATACATTTCATAGTTGGCTTTCCAACAGATCAATACAATATACTGCCATAAAATTAAACCAAATCTACAAATTATTAATAATTTTAAACTAATGACAGCATTCAAATGAGGGTATAATTCAATGCCCCAGTAATAGTCGAATATAGGATTATTAGTTCTATTGTGAAGTCCTTTTGAAGGAAATACCAAACCTTTTGAATAAATTCTTATATAGTGTTGGCTTTCGTTTCAATTCAAACCTTTAATATAAAGGAAAAAACAAAATATGAATCCAAAAATCGCTAAAATTCCAAAAAATGTGGGGATTTTGTAATATAAGTGATGAACAGAATATTGCAAAATGAGGGGAACGGATACTGCCATCGACAGAATGTAAAAAGTGAAACCCGTGTTCCTAAACAAACAATAAGTTATGTTTTATTTAAAAAAGAATAGTTTAAATCTCACCAATACTTTGGCACAAATCCATTTGAAGTGATCGGACCATTATATGGCTTTCCCGGCATATAAAGGGATAAAATTCCTATTAGTAATACACATCCTATGATAGTCCAACACTCCTTGTCAAACCTGTTTTCGTTATTATAGTCAAATATATATTCATAAAAATAATTTAATTGAATTATATTTAAATTATATAAATGAAAAAATATCGATATATTATAATATCATTATATTAGCAAATAAACACTTTTATAAGCATTTATTTCTAGGAATTGACTAGATTAGTTTAGGATCACTTTAAATTAATATAATTTTATATAATTTAAGAAATGTTTTTTGTTTAACATTTATTAATAATAAATCAATGATTGAAATAAACTTTCATTTAAAGAATTGACTTAAAGTTTTGAAAAAATATATTAAATTTATATTTTTCTAAGTAATTATAATGTAGTTTATTCTTAATAAATATAAAATTAGTTGAGTGTGAAAAATGTCAAGACTTGTGCTAAGTTTAAAAAACAATTCATTGTAAAAGAATTTGCATAAATATTATGTTATAAAAGAGGGAAATGAATATAATTTAAGAAAAGAGGTATAACTTAAGCGATAAAATATGAAATATAAAAATAAAGGCTTTTATAGAAAGCCTTAAAAATATAAATCTATTAATTCTTTAACTCATTTTCTTCATAAAACTTTTTAATAAATATAAGAATATAATAATATTTTTCTCTAATTATAACAAAATTATTAATTTCTAAAATATGTATATATATTTTAATATCTATAATTTATAGATTTATGTATACTATAAATGATAAACTATTGATAATAAATTTCTCCCTCTTTTTCAATAAATTGAAGGTCAATATAATTATTAAATGGAAAACAAAATTTTATGAAAAATCTATTAAATAAAATTAAACGATTAATTAAATGAGAAAATAATAAACTTACCAATTCACTGAAGTCCAGGCACTAATTATAGTAATTTTTAGTTTATTTGACAATAAATTTTCAGTTAAATCACTATTTTTATTGACAATAATATACGACAAAACGACTGTCAAATTAGGAGTTGTTATCATTAAAAATAACGGAATCAATGTTTCCCTAAACAAAGTGTTGTATAACTTTGTTGTCAAACTTTTCTTAACTCTTTTTTCCGTTTCCATATTATTCTCATCAAAATATTAGATAAATAAATAAAAGTAAAATTACTTCAGAAAAGAATTTCAAATTGAATGCCAACTCTTCTATTGTGATATTAGAAGACGGCCTTTACTTTTGATAATTTGATAAATTTTTATCTAAATTTCCTCATCAATGCCTTCCTCTCAAGTGTACTATTTTATGATAATATAAATTATGATAGTTTTCATTGCATTCAAATATTTTAATAATTTGTTTAAATAAATTTTAATGTTATTTTCAAAAATTTCTACCTATCATTGTTCTACCTATTACCTAGTTCCATTTAAATATTGCATAATTTCATTTATATTAATATTCAGGAACATATATAATTAAATAAGAAAATAATCAAATTAAACACAAATTCATAACTCAATATTCAAATTCTGTTAATAAAATTTTAATTTATTTCTTTTATTATTAATGAAAATAAAAACAATTCTAAAGAAACAAATATTGAAATAAAAATACAAAGAATCAATTTCTTAGTAATTAATTAATAAAAGAAAAGTTTTTATTTTAAAATTCATTTTTGCTTAAAAGGCATAAAACCTTTCAATTTAACAAAAAAATTTGGTCCAATAATTTGGTTGACACTCAACACTTATTACTCGACACTGAACTTAAAAATAATTTGCTGTCTATTAATGCCTATAATTGGAGCAGACTTTCAGTAAAGACATTGATTACTGTTTTAGATTAGAATACTTTTACAAAAGAATGAAGTTTTTGAAATTACTTCCTCTAATTATGTCAATAATTTCTAAGTATTACCTTCGATATCATTTTGGTCAGAGCTTTCTTTACATTTTTAAAGTAAAAAAATAATTATTCACTGAATCGAATCAAATGAAAACTGGTTTTAATCGAAATTTAAAATATATGACCAAAAATATAAAAATTCTGTCATTTGACAAATGGAGGGCCAAAAGTTAGACCTAAAATCAAAATTTTTAAGTTATTTCTCACGAATTTTATGGTTATATTCAACTTCATTAATATATGTCCACATCGGAGCTCTTTATGGCGTTTATTTGTGCATAACTTCAGCCAAATGGCAGACTATTGTAATGACTTATATATTGGGTATATTTTTCAATATTTTTTACTTTAAATAATTTTAGTGAACTTTAAGAACTATTTAAATTACCAAAACAACATATAAGTTGCATGCTTGTTCTTACATGTTAGTATCTATAATTCATTACTTAATTCCTAATACCGACTAGATCATTGATTCCTTACTTAAAGTAATAAATACTTAGATTTAATATTAATTTTACAAACTATTGATTTCATCCTATCTTTTAATAATAATTTATTTTGATTTACAAAAATTTAATTAAAATTATTATTTTGTCTACGAATGAGGCGTTGCATCAAATATCGGGACATTGACTGCCGCCCATCGCTATGGAACTCATAAGGCATTTAAAGCCAAATTCCCGCTCAGAGTCATACTTATGTTATTGCAAACTCTGTCCGGACAGAAGACAATGATAGAGTGGGCCCGTGACCACCACACTCACCATAAATATGAGGGCACTAATGCAGATGCGGTTAACATTAATCGAGGTTTTTTCTTTGCACACATCGGATGGCTTATGATTAAACGACATCCCGATTGTGAAGAGAAAAGAAGTAAAATCGATGTCAACTACTTGTGGTCGGATCCTGTTATGCGTTTTCAGTATAATTATTACGAACCACTGGTTGTCGTCTTTTGCATTTTGATACCAACTTTAATACCATTTTATTTATTCGACGAAACTTTTATTAATAGTTTTCATTTATGTTTTCTGATTCGTTACGCCTATACTCTTCAGCTCTCATTTTGTGGTAATATTAGTATCCATTAATTCCTAATATTTATAACAAAATTTAAGGTAATTCTGTCGCTCACATCGATGTCGGGTCTAAGCCTTACGATCAGACAATGACTTCTGTCCACAACGACCCTCTCATTTATGCAACTTTGGGAGGTAAAAAATGATCATGCTAAAATTTTAGATAAATTGTCGTTACTTTAGGCGCATACCATAACTACCATCACGTCTATCCTTGGGATTACTCGGAAAGTGAGTTCGGTTGGGACGTCAACTTCAATGTTAATACAGCTTTCATTGATTTCTTTCACTTCATTGGATGGGCTTATGATTTGAAGAGAGCCCCCAAAGAAATTATTGATAAACGCAAGGAAAGAACGGGTGGACAACAAAAGTTAACTTGGATTCAGGAAAATCCTCTCTACGATTGGATTTATGGCTTTTTCATGAGTTCTATCGCTATTTGGATATTATTACCCCTAAAAGCTATTTATAATTATTGTTTATTAAATGAATTAAAGATTTAAAATTCTGATTAAATATCATTTATTCAATTAAATAGACATAATTAACTCATTTATACCATGGTTAATTATTACATAAAGATTGAGGTAATTGTATACAATTTCTAAATTAAATAATATAAATCAAAACTTATGGAAAAAGTTATGATTCCTAACTAGGGTTGTGTCAAAAAAGAAATTGTTTCACGAAGAAACTTTATAGAAATATTTCTTTATGTAAAACTACCAAGTCTCCTTTTTAGAAACTCGTAGACTCATCTATTCCAGATTATTAGTAAATTATAATAATTTATAGTTTATTAATATATTCTTTTGGAAAACAAAATTAATTTTAAGATAATCTAAGAAAACATTAAAGAAAAATAAGAATTGAATTGAAGTGAAGTAATGAATGTCTACTGACTTATGTCTATAATATTTTGTTTGTTGTGTTATTAACTAATAAGTTGTGATTCATAATCATTAGTCTTAAATCTTTAGCCAAACCGTTGATCTGATTTTGGATGTCATCCATACGATTGCCAATTAATGATGTCATTTGTCCACTCAATTGACTCGTTTGCTCATACGATGTCTTCAACAGTTGTAGAAATTGTTGACTCATATATTGGGTGTTTGTATCTATTGATTCAAAGATTTTTAAATAGTTTTAAGTAATTTTGAACTAAAGATTATAGAATAGATATAAATTCACTGAAAATTAAATGTTTCCCAATAAATAAAAATAGATTTAATAAATTGAGATGAGTCTCGACTCTTTTAGATTTCTAAGCGATAAAAAAATACAAGATTTTCATTAAACGTGGGGTACATAACGTAAAAAACTTACTTAAACTTTGAGTCCAAGGCCTGAATAGTGAGAACAAGTCTTGGTTTTGCTTTTGAGCTAAAGTTTGATTCGAAATTAAGAAAAATAATAAAATCACTGAAATTAACTTCATTTTTGATAAAAGTTTTCTAATAATAACAACAATTATTGTAATTTATAATAATAATAATACTGTTTATTGAATTCACAACAAAACGTTTCTTAAATTGAAATATAATTAAAAATTTTATTTAATAGTTTTCAAAGTTTTATTAAAAATAATGTTCTAATTTTATAAACTATTTTTAAATCAAATTATTGACAATCATTTGAGGGAAAGCCATAATAGCATTTCTTTTAGTAAAACTATGAAAGGGTTTATTAGTGAAAATGAACAAGAACATCAACAAAATTCAAATATATATGAATAACAATATGTGGAAATTCCGTCAAAATTTTTATAATGAATTTTGTGTTCTTTAACCTTATTAACTTGAAGTAACTTGGTAGTCTTTACAAAATGTTTTTAGCCTTCACTGCTTAAATTCACAGAAAAAATAATAATTTGCAATAAAATCCATAATCACTAAATTTACTAAAG
>JAQIXI010001298.1:0-14464 GCA_034700165.1 Galumnidae sp. Gr-Ori-00277 | reverse complement strand
AGACATATGAATTCCGTTGTATTTTTCCATTTATGTCATTTCAGGTCCACTGAAGTATTGATTTTTCCGATATATATTAACAATAGTTTTCTACAAATGGAATTATTTCTCTGAATATTCAGTGAATAAATAAACGACAAAATTTTTTTCAATTATATTATCGATTGAAACTCATTTGAAATAAGAAACTTTACATTAAATTTCATTTTAAAATATAAAATTTATAATTTTAAATAGTATTCCATTAGTTATTCCAAAAGTTCAGATAATTATCAAATGGTATAACAGTTTTGTATTTTAGGAATTTCCTTAACTTTTTTCCCTATTATTTATTGGATTCAATGAACCGAAACGTTTGCTATAAAAACATTTCATAATATTATTGCCGTTATATCTATCGCTAAAAAATCATAATAAAAGTCAATTTTATTTTTAAAAGCCTCAGAATATTGGATCGGATTTAATATTTCTCTCCGGTTAGGGATTGGTTGTCGTCAATGAATATATTGGATGAAAGTATACTTTACTTTAACTTCAGATCGTATTTCTAATATATAGACAATAATCAGACAAAAATCAAATAAAAACTCTTTTTGTTATTTGAGTAAAAATTTTCGTTTCGACACATTTCTAATACAAATAATAGAATTGGTTTTATTCCACGTTTTCTTAATATATCTTTTTATGTATCGCTTGCTTTGAATGCCTTCAAAAAACACATTGAAATACAAAATATCTTATTTATTGATTTTTGTCTCTCTCTTTGAATTTTGTTGATAATCACAATATAGAGATTCAGTGCATTCGTGTCAATACTTAGTCTCTATTTCTTAGGGCTTTAACGCCATTAACGGGTACTGACACCGACTACGACTACAACTCAATCATCGGTTGTCTTTTCATAAGCTTTCCATTTGAAGTTAATATATGAAACGGTTTTTTGTTTGATTAACGCTATGTTTTCAGAGAAAAATCTATCTATTATTCAAATATTTGATTTTCTCACTTAAATTCTTAAAAGCATTTTATTATTTAAATGATGTCTAAAAATAGTCCATTCATTTAAATTTGCAATCATTTTAAACTTCAAATATTCTCCACAAACATAATATCAAAAGTTCCTCACTTATATAAAAGTTCCTCACTTCAATAATATCAATTATAAAGCTATTATACATAAATACATTGTATAAAATCAATGATAAAATCTTTCAAATGATTTCCATTTAATTATAATAAGTTAGAACTCATTTGAAACTTATTATAATTAGTCAAATGGAAATTATCATATTTTTAATCTAGTATATTCTATCATTTTTATCTCTAAGTAGAGTTGGGAATTCCTAGAGTGCATGTATAGTTAAGTATGCTAGATATTTTTATTTTAATTAATACAATTGTTTTGTTAGACATTCTTTTTGATAAAATGAATTAATTTTCTTACATTTCGTTAATAAGAAATACAATTTTAATGGAATTTATATATAAAATGTAATTTTCTGTTGAAAAAAATAATTTGTAAATAATTGGTTTAATATTTATTGTATTGATTCTAGCAATGAATGTAATCATTTTCTGATCAATCAGTTTAACGGAAAAAATGAATTAATGAATGAATTGAAAGTATTTTTTCTTATTTTGTTGAAAATAAAGGTCTTTTAATATCGATTTTTGTTTTGTGAGCACTGAAAACACTTTTATTCTTTGTTTAACTATTTTTCAAAAAAGCCTTTATTATAGCCTTGAGATGAAAAAAATCTGATGCACTGAACAACAGATAAAACTGATTTATATTCTTGACATAAATGTTATAATATTATTACAGAATAACATCTGTATTATGTTCTTTAAGTCACTCTTCATTATAATTATCTAGATATTTATCTAGGTATTGTTCAATATTATTCAAATTATGGACAAGTATCATTATTTTTTGAAAATTTAAAACTTTGAATAAGAGATTTTTTTCTTATCAAGAGTTTAGTTTTTAAAATTCTTATTATAAATTGTGGACCAATTTTTGAATTTTTAATAAGTGTTTTGATATGATCCTATTAAAATGACCCTCATATGAATCTATGACAAATTAAAATAATATTCTGTGTGTGTGAATGACAACCACTTTTCAAAAGCATTGAATTTGAAGTTTTATTTCTATTGAAAATATTATCAATAAATAAATAGAATTTAATTGAATAAATGTTTCCTTTCTATAAATAGAACAAAATAGACAAGGTACAATTCTAACCAATAAAAACACTTCTTATAATGAAATATGAAAATTATCGGAATATTTGTGAACCGGAGAACGGGTTCAAAGTATAATCGATATGTTGTTTCTCAGAGAATCTTTTGTTGAATAATAGATAAAATGGTTTTTTCTTTGCTTTTCATCTGAGAATGTTTTTGATGTTAACTTTGATGGTAACCCCCTTTTCGTTTGCGATATACATATATCAAAGTTTGCAAAAGCAAAACACATTAATAAAAAATAAATATTTATGATTAGTTTCGGATAAAACTATGATTTGATTTTGAATTTTTTGGAACAAATTTTTAATACATTTAATATAAATGTTTTATATTTTTAGTTTAACTCCAATTACTTTAATCTAATTTTCTAAATGTCTTTCGACCGACACTTTTATACACAATTTTCTTCATTTCATTAAAACTCTCCTCTCTTTAAGAATCTTTAATTTTTGATTATCTTATTATTTATTACTTATTTAACCTTGTTAATTATTAATTCTAGTGAAATATATTATAATTTAATAGAGAATAAATTTAATGAAAATTATTTATAATATTATTAGAGAATTGTTGTAAGAGTACTCTAATATTTCTAATAATTGTTATTTGATTTAATATATATTTATAGAGTAATCGAAAATCAATAGTTTTAATGAAGAGAAGCGATGAGTCTCTAAAACTACTAAAGTATTTATTATTATATTCTTTATATAACGATTCAATTGAATTGTGTTTTGAATTATTGAATTTTAAGCCCCATTTGAAGTAAAAGTGTTTTATTATTATTCAATTCATAATTAATTCATTTAATGTTCTCAAAATATAGTCATTAAAAGCTGTCAGTAAAAGAGCCCATAATATAAGGCATAATATAAGGCGTTTCACATATTTTCTGCGATATTATTCTTAAATAATAAAAAAAAATATGATTTCATTTCAGCCAATGAGTCAATTCCTCCGCATCTTTGACTTCAATCGTAACTTTTCTTTTATAACTTATAAAAGAGATGAGAAAAAAGCAATTCTGTGCCATTTCTGTAATGAATTGCTCTATCAATTACTCAATGAATTACTCATTTTTTTTCTATACCTCTTCAATACTAATATAGTAAAAGAAAAGAGAACTTCAGTACTTCTCCCATAATTTGTGGTATGAAAATGTTTGTTTTGATCAAGGTTAAATATAAAACAAAAGGAAACATAAAATGCATTATTTTAATTAATGATCGATATTTTAAATGATTACATAAAGTGTAACAAAAAATATGTTAAACTAAAAATTGAGGCAAAACTTCATTTAATTTAAGCACTGAAGCAAAAGTTAATTTAATTAAACTTGGTAAACTTAATTAAGAATAAAGTAATTGAAAAAGGTTTCAAATTTTCTTGATTACAAAATATTTTATCTTGGTAATATTCTAGTCATATTTTAGCCTTTTTTTAGCGATTGTTTTTCATTATAAATTATAATTGATTATATAATAATGTATCTTGTTCAATTTTATTATAAGGGCTGTAATTTAATTACAAATTATTTTTAGTTTTAAAGTAATATAAAATTTTCAAAATTATTCTGAATTTGACTTTTGTTTTATTTATTTTTCCTTAAAATCAGCCCTTATTTGATGTTTGTGTCAAAACATATCTCTCGTGAACTTAATTCCCAAACTTTAGAGAAAAGTTAACAAAACATTAAAGTCGAGTGAATTTATTTGATTAAAAGTCAATCGATTGTCTATATATTTATTTATGGTTCGAGTAATTCCTTATGTCTTATGGCGTATACACCTCTCTCTGAAGATGGATTATGCTCTCAATTCCATTAAAATCAAATAACCTAGATGATGTTACATTGGAAATGTCAAACTTTTGTTATTTTGACATTTGATATGAGGGCGTAAATGATTGGATTATAATGAGGTGGAAATGCGCCAAATCTGGTGACAAAATCATAAGGAATACCAACTATTGTTTGAAAGACTCGATGTTTACATTAATTAAAACTTAATTAAATTGCTTTTCCATTAAAGCACCTGTCGTTTGATTCTAGAAAAATGACCCCGAATTAAATAGTAAGCTTCAGACACATTCCTCGTGTAATTCAATGAGACTTTTTTAATCCATTTATATTTGACGTAAAACAGAAAATGAATCCTTTAATGTCTGGTTATTTAATTCTAATAATAATTTGATGTATTAGACGACAGAGAATTAGACTTTACTTTTAGTCATTTATATAACAGTTATTACTTATTTTGTTTGCTATTCATCACAAAACTGTTATTTTAATGTTTTCATAATATCTTTATATTAATTCATATTTAAATTATTATTATTATTATTATTATTATTATTTTAATGTTTTATGTTTACATTTAAAGAAATTTAATGATTCCTTTCATACTTTAAAACCTTATTATTTGTAAATAATTTGTTTTTATATTAAATATTTACTAAAATATTTGTATTTTTGATAAATAAGTTGGAAATATGAGCTGAAAATTTTAGAATTTATTTGTGGTTCACTTGTTTTTCTTAAAATTATATATTTTTCTCGACTCAACAGAACTTAGTTTTGACTTATCCTCATCACTACCTACTGTTCACTGAAAGTGCATTAAATATTGATTTTTTGCTAAAAAATTGTTTTTCTCTTCCCTAATGTTAAAAATATAGTTTTAAAGGGGTGGTAGTCGTAGTAATGACAGTACCGGAAAGCACAGGATAATCAAGGAAACCTTTAGAATTTAGCATAACTTAGGTTTAATAATTAAGAGACATATTTTTCAAAATATAATTTAAATGAATATTACTTTTCTTAATGGATGTCGTGTTTCGTCATTTAGAGCTATATTTATACCTAGGATATTTTACATAATTTGACTCTTTTTTGTTTGAAACTCTTATCTAAATTTTTACTAAAAGAGTTTTGAGATTAAGTTTCAATAAGCGATTAATAAAGTTTTTATACAACAAATAAAACTAAATTTAAATGAAGTCAATAAGTGTTCAAAAATAACTAAATATTTATATATATTTTTCTTTCAGTTATTTTTGTTGCGAAAGTCATCGACACATCGGATACTGGAAGAAGGGCTTCGCTTTTATATATGCAGTCTATCCACTGATACTATTGTATATAAAGTGAGTTTATTTTATCCTTTATTTTTTATTGAATTCAATTCTCGTCTTTTGATTATCTTTTCTAAGGTTTGTATTTTCACTTTTCCTTTGCCTTCAATTTTTTCTTTAAAATTCTCTTTTATTTAATCCGAGATTTTTAATCATTAATTTTTAAAGAAGTCTATCAGAAGGAACGGCTCCTTTCGGTCCCCTTTCCTCTCACAACTCGAAACCAATTACTTACAAAAAACTTCTATTTCTGTTAAATAATTTGCACATTTGTTGAGAGCATTTCACAAGACTTCCCAAAATTCACTTTGAATTTCATTTCTTTGAGTTTTTTTCATTCTTCAAAGCATTTGATGAAAATCTCTGAAACATATTATTCGTGGAAACACTTTTGAAATGTTTATCAAAATTTAATAATTTTTTTTTGACTAAATTTCATAATTTTTTGGAGTTTATGAACAGACGAATTGCCGATAACTATGTTTTCCTTAGGGATCCCCTTTTGAAGAGTTATGGGATTCCTGTCATTGTGTGAGAGAGTGTTCATATGTTGTTCATTAGAGGATTCCTTAATGACTGTTAAGGCATTCGGCGAAGAATTGTCACAAAGTTTGTGTCGAATAAGTTTAAACACATTTTATTTTCCTATTATTTGTTAAAACTATTTGTTTGAAATCACAATAATAGCAAATCTTCTCTAATCTTAGGGTCAGTTCACTCCACCACAACTCTGGCAATATTTCATTGACCTCCAGGAACAGACATTCGAATCATACTTAGCACTTGTCCATGCTCGATTCTCTACAAATACATACCCGTCGTGGGAAAGGGCACATCCATTACGTTATTTGGCGCATAACGGAGAGATCAATACATTGCGAGGAAATGTCAATTTGATGCGCGCCCGCGAAGGCGTTATGAAAAGCAAAAAGTTTGGTAAACACCTCTCAAAGCTCTATCCGGTGGTCGAACCAGATATGTCTGATTCCGGATCTGTTGATAACGTCCTCGAGTTTTTGGTAACAGCAGGCGGTCGTTCACTTCCTGAAGCGGTGATGACCATGGTGCCTGAAGCATGGCAAAATGACCCACTCATGAATCCCGAAAAGAAACTGTTCTATCAATGGTCGGGCTGTGCAATGGAACCCTGGGATGGGCCCGCATTACTTACATTCACTGACGGCCGTTATATCGGTGCTATTCTCGACAGAAACGGATTAAGACCTTCACGTTATTATCATACCGTCGATGGGTTTGTCATAATGGCCTCTGAGGTCGGAGTCGTCGATGTCTCTAATGATAATATTCTGCAAAAGGTTTGTAAAAATTTCCTCTTTTTGTCGATCAAAAGGAAAGCATTACTTTTAATTGAAATAATTTAATAGAAATGAAGACAAGTTATGACTCAATTCTCGATTCACTGTTTTAACAAAATGAGTGTTTAGAATGAGTTAACTAAAACTAAACTAAACTAAACTATTAAAGTTTAATATAAACTAATTTATAGTCTCTTCGATCAAAACAAATAAATTGATATAAATTAATGGCTTTCTTATGAAAATACCTTCAAAACAGACTCTAAATAATGAAATATTAAATGATTTTATTCAGAGAGAAATCATTAATATTTAATCGAAAATAATTAGTCATAAAACTAATGAAAAATGTTTGACATTCGCTGTCATTACTATGACTTTGACTGTCAGTACTTCTAATGTTTGCATTATTTGCACCAATTATTCAATAATAAAATCAATGATTACTTTAACTTACTTTGAATGTCGTGTTTTAGGGCCGACTCAGACCCGGAAGAATGCTTTTGATCGATACAAAGGAAAAAGTGTTCGCTCGCGACGAAGAGCTCAAACTTACGATCGCTCGCAAACGACCGCTCGAGACCTGGATTAAAGAATTGTTTACATTAGAAGACTTAAGGAAATGTCATTTAACTGATTGGAATACTAAACAAATACAACAATTCAAGAGAAAGGCTGTACTACTGGAGGGTCGCAGTGAAGATGATGTTCACGGAAGGGCTAAAGTGTTGGAAGACAGACGTTTGGCAGTGTTTGCCTACACCACTGAAACAATCAACTTCTTGATTTTGCCCATGGTTAAAACAGAGTCAGTACTCGTTTTATTAAAATTCTATTTTTATTAACTTTTATGTCTTTAGAAAAGAAGCGTTGGGTTCGATGGGAAACGACGCCCCTCTCGCCTGTCTATCATTGTGTCAGCCTTTAATCTATGACTACTTTAAGCAACTGTTCGCTCAGGTCACTAATCCTCCGATCGACCCCTTCCGTGAAAAAGTAGTGATGTCATTGGCCTGTCCCGTTGGACCCGAGGCCAACATTCTTGAGTCATCAGCAGAACAGTGTCGACGTCTATGGCTCGAACAGCCCATACTATCCATCAGTGATTTAGATATAATCAAAGAAACCAATTATAAGGGCTGGAAGACTAAAGTTATTGATTGTGTGTTCCCGCGACAAGAGGGCAAACCCGGACTTTTTCGTCATTTGGATCGGATTTGTTCTGAGGCGTGCGATGCGGCCCGAAATGGTTATACTATTGTCGTATTGAGTGACCGAAAAGCCGGTCCCAAAATGGTTCCAATCAGGTAAACAATGGAGACATTCATTGTTTTAATACTATTTATTTGCAGTTCTTTATTGGCTTTGGGAGCGACCCATCACTACCTGATTAACGCTCGACAGCGTATGAAAGTCGGACTAATCTTAGAGACGGGCGAAGCGCGTGAAGTGCACCACATGTGTGTACTTCTCGGTTATGGCGCGGATGCCATTTGTCCGTATCTCGTGTTTGAAACAATGGCCGCTCTTCGAGAAGAAGGACTCTTACAGTTTAGCGACGCTCAAGTTTTTCAGAATTATATGTTAGCGATGGAGAGGGGAATCTCTAAAGTTATGGCCAAAATGGGAATATCAACCCTTCACTCATACAAAGGCGCCCAAATCTTTGAAGCCGTCGGTTTAGGGGAAGAAGTGGTCGACAAATGTTTTAAGAACACCGCCTCCCGTTTGGGCGGCGCCACTTTCGAAGTCTTGGCAGAGGAAGCTTTGGAACGACATTCTATTGCTTTTCATCCGCGGTATTTCACGGATCAACTCATTTTAAGAAACCCCGGTTTCTATCACTGGAGGTCTGGCGGAGAGAAACACATAAACGATCCGTTGGCTATCGCTAACCTTCAGGACGCGGCGGTCGCCAACTCTAAGAATGCTTACAAACAATTTGTTGAAATCACTAATAAAGCCGTCAAAGATTGTGCTCTAAGAGGACAGTTGGAACTCATATATACATCGCATCCCATTCCTATCGATGAGGTCGAACCCGCCGTTAATATTGTTAAGCGTTTCGTCACCGGTTTGTTGAATAAACCCTTAAATTTGGAACATTTTATAATTATTGGATAATTTCAGGTGCCATGTCTTTCGGCTCGATATCATTGGAAACGCACACCACTTTAGCCACAGCCATGAATAGAGTCGGAGGCAAATCAAACACTGGAGAAGGCGGTGAAGATTCGGACAGATGGCTGGTTAAAGACCCTGATAACAATCTTAGGTCAGCCATTAAACAGGTGGCGAGCGGTCGATTCGGAGTTACCGCTGCCTATTTAGCGAACGCCGACGAACTTCAAATAAAAATGGCCCAGGGTGCTAAACCTGGTGAAGGGGGAGAACTGCCCGGACATAAAGTGTCGGTTGAAATCGCCAAAACTCGACATTCAATTCCTGGAGTGGGTCTGATATCTCCTCCTCCACATCACGACATATATTCTATCGAAGACTTGGCTGAACTCATTTATGATTTGAAGTGTTCGAACCCAAAGGCGAGGATTTCCGTCAAATTAGTTTCAGAAGTTGGTGTCGGTATTGTTGCCGCCGGAGTTGCAAAAGGAAAAGCAGAACACATAACAATATCGGGTCACGACGGAGGCACCGGTGCTTCTTCTTGGACTGGTATTAAAGGAGCGGGTCTTCCCTGGGAACTGGGCATTTCAGAAACACATCAGTATTTGGTGGCTAACGATCTTCGTTCGAGAGTTGTCCTGCAGTGCGACGGACAGATCAGAACTGCCTTTGATGTAATGGTTGCCGCACTTCTCGGCGCTGACGAGTTTGGCTTTTCTACTGCACCACTGATTGTGTTGGGATGTATTATGATGAGGAAATGTCATCTCAACACATGTCCTGTTGGTGTCGCCACTCAGGATCCGGAACTTCGCAAAAAATTTGAAGGAAAACCAGAATATTTGGTGAATTACTTATTCCTTTTAGCGGAAGAGATCAGAGAAGAAATGGCGAAACTCGGAATCAGAAAATTCCAGAATTTGATCGGAAGAACAGAACTGTTGCGCTTCAAACCTGACGCTCACAATCCAAAGGCCATTCTCTTGGACTACACAATGATTCTCTGCAATGCTTTGTCTTTAAGACCTGAAACTAATATAATCGGCGGAAGTATTCCCCAAGACTTCCAACTGGAGAACAGACTCGACAATAAAATCATTTCTGCGGCCAAAGATTTACTCGAAGGTCGGTCTATAAATCCTATTGAAATGTCGTTAGCGATTGTCAATCAGGACAGAGCTTTCGGAGCGACACTTAGTTATCACATCGCAGTCAGGTTTGGAGAGGACGGACTGCCTAAAGATCTCATTAAGATAAACTTAACCGGTTCTGCCGGACAGTCTTTTTGTTTATTTTTGGCGAAAGGAGTTGTGGTCGAACTCGAAGGCGATTCTAATGATTACGTGGGAAAAGGCCTTTCAGGCGGTGAAGTGATTGTATACCCGCCTAAAGATATGCCGCAACACTTTAAGTCTGAAGAGAATATTATTGTGGGTAATGTGTGTCTATACGGCGCCACTTCTGGAAAGGCATTCATTAGAGGCATCGCCGCCGAAAGATTTTGTGTCAGGAATTCTGGTGCCATCGCTGTTGTAGAAGGAGTGGGAGATCACGGATGCGAATACATGACTGGAGGAGTTGTACTCATTTTGGGTTTAACCGGAAGGAATTTCGCGGCCGGAATGTCCGGCGGTATCGCATATGTCTACGATCTGTAAGTCTTTATTTATTGTATTCTTTGCATATCTTTTGAAATCTAAATAATAATAATTTTGAAACAAAAGTGACGGACGCTTTGCATCGAAGTGTAATATGGGAATGATTGAACTCTTGCCACTACAAGAAGACGATGACATCGCTTTAGTTAAACAATTACTGAAGGAATTCAATGAAAAGACGGGTTCAGAAGTGGCGGCACAGATATTGAAGAATTTCGATGAATTAAAACAAAAGTTCATTAAAGTGTTTCCAACGGAATATCAACGCGTTCTCAGAGAAAGGGCTGAAGAGAAGAAGAAACCTAAAACTGTGTCCGAACCAACAAAAGTGGATAAAAATATTAAAGACATCGAAGACTCGATTCCGGATCAGACAAAACTCGATAAAATCAGAGGTTTTATGAAATACAAAAGGATTAAAGGCTATTATAGGGATGTCGTCAAACGATCCAAAGATTGGAATGAAATCTTTGACCACCAATTCATTCGACAGAATGTGCGAACTCAGGCCTCGCGGTATGTATTCTTTCAAATAATCAATAGATTTGTGTTCAATGTTTGGTCGCATTAGTTATCAATAAGTGATTCTAAATTTAGCCACAATTTTGTTTTAATTAAAAGAAAAACAATTAAATCTATTTTTCAATACCAGTTGTATGGAATGTGGTGTTCCCTTCTGTCAGTCATCTCACGGCTGCCCATTGGGTAATATAATCCCGCGTTGGAACGACTTAGTATACCAAGATGATTGGTTTGAGGCGATGAAACAATTACTCCAAACAAACAATTTCCCTGAATTTACTGGTCGGGTGTGTCCGGCGCCGTGTGAGGGTGCCTGTGTGCTCGGCATTAATGCACCGGCCGTTGCCATTAAGACCATCGAAGTGTCTATCATTGAAACGGCTTTTGAAAAGGGTTGGATTAAAGCGAGTCCTCCCAACCGCAGATCCCATAAAAGAGTTGCCATAATCGGTTCGGGACCGTCTGGTTTGGCCTGTGCTGACCAACTCAATAAAGCCGGCCATAACGTTACCGTATTTGAGAGAAACGACAGAATTGGAGGACTTCTTCAGTACGGAATCCCAACAATGAAATTATCGAAAGAAGTGGTCCAAAGAAGAGTCGATATAATGGCCGCCGAAGGAATTCATTTTAAGACAAATATAAACGTCGGGAAAGATATCTCTGGAGATGATCTTCAGAGACAATTCGATGCAATATGTTTAACAACGGGTGCGACCGCACCGCGTGATCTTACAATTCCTGGACGACAACTAAATGGCATTTACTTTGCAATGACTTTCTTAGAGTCCACTCAGAAACAGCTCTGGAAGACAACTAATGATTTCTTAAAATTAAGCGCTAAAGACAAACGGGTTATTGTCGTCGGAGGAGGAGATACCGGATGTGATTGTATTGGAACCTCATTTAGACAAGTAATCCATTCTTTTGTTGGAAAATAAAGAAATAATTGTTTGTGTTTTAGGGCGCGAAGAATATCATCTCTTTTGAGATTTTACCCAAACCAACAGAAGGACGCGGAACAGACAATCCTTGGCCTCAATGGCCCAGAATATATCGCAAAGACTACGGACATGAGGAGGTGGAGAAGAAATGGGGGTCCGATCCCAGGATTTTTGGAATTTCGAGTAAAGAATTTTTAAATGACGGAAATGGAAACGTCTCTGGAATTCGAACGGTTAGAGTTGAGTGGACTCAAGACAATGGCCGTTGGAATATGTCTGAAGTTCCCGACTCTGAAGAAGTTCATGAGGTCTGTCCAAAATCACATAAAACCAATTATTTGAGTAAAAATAATTTTCAATAATTTTTAGGCGGATTTGGTTCTACTGGCGATGGGATTCCTCGGACCGGAAGCATATCTGACAGAACAGCTGAAGCTAACAAAAGACCAGCGCTCCAATGTTTTAACTAAAGCCGGAACTTACAGAACACCCATCGATGGAATATACGCGGCCGGCGATTGTCGTCGTGGACAGTCTCTTGTAGTGCACGCCATTAATGAGGGCAGACAAGCGGCGCGTGAAATAGACGCTGACCTCAACGAAAATCTTTCGACACTTCCGGGTCCGGGCGGAGTGATTCCATATCCACCTCCCAGTACTAAACTGGTGGCCGGTTAGGCAAATGATGCAAACAATTTAACTGACGAACCATTCCTTCAAAAAAAAAGTTAAATACTTTAATCGATGTTTGAGTCTAATTGTATTTAATGTAAATCTGGTCTAAACATGAGATTAAGTGTTCATTCATTGAAACATTTTAGCCTTTATTTGCTGTTAACGATTGAATAGACTATCAAATCATTTATCGATAAAAAATACTTTCATTGAAATAATGAGAAACTAATAATTGAAGTGCTTTTCAGTGATAAGCGAAGAAAACAAACAAATCTTAAAGAGACTAATCATTGATTGTTTAAATTGAGAATTTATTTTTAGCTTTATTTTAGAGATACATTGATTTTAAAAACTTATCCAGCAATGAAATTCTTATATACATATTATATATATAAATATATATATATATTACACTATTGGGTGATATTATTCATAATTATATATAAATATATCGACGAGTTTTTAATTGATTTGCAAATAATGTTTTAGAGTTTTAATTAATTAGTGATTCGATTGAATGTATTTTTAATTTTGATTATAAACTTATTTTTTGATATCAATTCAGAGGAAATAAAAAAAGTTTTGTCCATTTTATTGATTAATGAAAGAAAATTCATTGAATTATATAATAATTATTAACGAAAAGCCAATAATTGATTGAGTCTTCCATTTATTCAACAGAATATTCTTAACTCAAAATTCTTAATCAATTGAAACATAAAATGTTAAACTCTTTTGAGTTTTTGATTTCATTGTAAACAACATTTCTTTTTCAAATGTTTTTAGTCTTTTATTAGTCGATTATTTTCAGTCTATAACTCATTTATAGAGAATTAAGTTTTAATTAACTTTTTTTTCTCTCCTTTTCTTAACTAATATTTTTCCTTAAAATATAAGAATTCAATTGATTTAAGAAAACGAAATATAAAACAATCACTTCTTGTAATACAGTATTATGTGATGTAATGTTTATTCTCTAAAACTTTAATTAAATCAAATATTAAATTAATGTTTTATTGCCTTTCATTTAATATATAAATAATTCAAAATTTTGTCAATAATTTGTTTATCAGGAAAATTACAATTTGTGCGCGAAAACAATAAACTATTATAATTTAAAACTAATTATAACGAAAGACTTTTCAAAAGTGAATTCAGTATTTTTTCCATTAAATGACTAATAATTTATTTCTATTAAATACTAATAATAGGTTTAAACACAAATCAAATCTATTGACTAAAAGTATAATTAATTTGAATGAATTAGTTGTGAGTTATGGCACAGAATATCAAAGAAAACAGTGATATAGTCTTTATTCAAGAAGAAGAGGACAAACAGTCCAATACTTATTTGCAACAAATATCCAAAACAAGTCTCAGTCCTCCCCTTCCACTTCTTCTTAAACCAATTCAGAAGAAAGGGTTTGAATTGAAGGAATTGATAGGAAGGGGTCACTTCTCAGATGTATATCGCGCCACTTGGACTCAATTACCCGGAATGGATATCGCCTGCAAAAGGATTAAACTCCAAGAAGTAAACGACGACTGGAAGGAAAAGTGTTTGGATCGGGAATTAAAGATAATTAAGAAATTAAAACACAAAAACATTATAGGAGTCTATGAAATGTTCAGAAGTCGAAGACTTGTATATATTTTTATGCAAATTGCAGTCAACGGATCCATTCGGGAGTATATGTTTAAGAATAAGTATCCCCTAAAGGAAAGTCAGGCAAAGATATGGTTCATTGATTTGATGGCCGGCCTATCATATATGCACAGCAGAGGTGTCGCTCACAGAGACCTAAAACTCGACAATTTTCTTCTCAACAAACAATTCGTT
>JAQIXI010001297.1:0-14491 GCA_034700165.1 Galumnidae sp. Gr-Ori-00277 | reverse complement strand
AAGCAGTGGAACAGATGACTGATGACAGGCGTTATGTAATCAAAGGACTCAATACATATATTGAAGACAACGTCACACAAATTGTCAAAGAATTGGTCGACTCCTGGAATGACAACCAATTCAGTGGAGATCTAATTGTTTCGGTCGAAAGGAATACTATAACGTCGGACACAGATATTGAGGGGAAATGCAATCTATTGGTTACAGCTATCAGTGCCGACGCCTCTAAAGCACTGGTCAAATGAGCCAAACATTATCTCAACAAATCTGAGCTCAAATGGACGCCATATAAGCATAAATTCCAGACATCAGAGGATTGTCTTTCAGTTATATATTTTATTATATATTAATTGATTTTAAATTAATATTTAGTGTTATTTCGTTTATTACGAGTGAATTGTTTTTAAAAATGACTAAAATGTTAAGTTTGATCACTGATTTAAAAGTTGGTTATTTAATCTTGGTTAATTTGTATACATTTATGCCTTAATTACTAATTGTTTTTAATTTAAGTTAAGGTATAATCAATTCTATATTTTTAATGATTTATTATATTCGAGTAAAATATAATAAAATATATAAGTCTTTTCGTTATTAACTCTTTAATAAAAATTATAATAAATTCACGATTAAATCAATTATTAAATTAAGTAAATAATCAAAAAAAAAATTTACTCAATTGGAATCGAACCCACGATATGTCTCTTTAATGTCGTGTATTTTACAGATGAGCCAATGAAACACAACAAACATTTTAGTGTTGTATACATTATATAAGCCTTAATTATTTGCATTCAAATATAATTAGTTTTTATTAAATAAATTAAAATTTACCAAAAATTTATTTAATTCTTTTCTTTCAAAAACTTTTAAATTTCATTTAAAATATGTTTTAAATAAAAAGTTTGAATTAAATCATTTATTTAAATAGAAAATCAATTATTTATTATATTTTTATTTATAAGTTATAGACTGTAATTCCAAAATTGTTGGTCAGTGAGGGATATATATACGAAAAAGAAGTAATGCTTTTAACTCTGTTACAGAAGAGCCGGCTGTGGAGTGAAGTGGAGACCCGCCCAAAATGACAGTCCCAGTCATTGTCGAGACTTCATTCAGGCTTCGACACAGTGTTAGGCTTTTGGTGAGGCAATTGCTGAGCCAACCCATAGATCGGTTGTTAAGTGTTGAAAGGAAACATTGATTAGACCAATGCTGTCCATCCTTTCAATAACTGTTAGCCAGGAGAATGGCCAGGAAACAGCTTTTATTAATTTTTGCCAAAAGAGTTTATATTTTGTCCAACAGATGTCTCTCACAGTTCTGATAACAAATTTATTCATTTAATCCTTTATTTCATTATTTTATATTTTGTTTTGAAAACCTTTTAAATGTCATTAAATGTCATTAAACTGTAAACATAAACATTCATTTCTGTCAAAACTTTTTGTTTAAAATAAATGAAAATAATCAAGTTAAGCTTTAATTAAATATATGTTCAAATCTTATAATTATTTGTTTTTTAGAGACAAAACAAATGAATTGACAAAAAATCCACTAAAATCTGACCACAAAATTATAATTATTATCAATTTTCCACCAAAAGTTTAATCGAGAGGTCAGAAATAGGTTTGTGAACATCTCAAATGTTGACTTTTACTGTTTATCTGTTTATTGACTAACAATTGAAGGAATTGGAGGAAAGAAATATTGAGATTTTTTAAGTTATAAATAAAATTTTGTCATAAATTTGATTTAAAATTAATTGTTTTAATTGATTAATGACCTGAATTTTAATAGATTATAGTTTTAATATCTCATCTACTTTTGAAATAAAATTGTTTTAAATATTTATCTTGAGCAAATTGATTTGCAAAATTCATGTTAGAGGAAAGTCATCTTGATATTTGAGGTAAACCAAAGCAATTGACAAATACTGTTATTTATTTAGCATTTATTAATTTGATGTATCTTGCACTATTTTCCTATATAATATCGTGATTTAAGATAATTTTAAATTATTGAATAATTTATGAAAATATAGATATGAAATATTAAAATAAGATTTTACTTAAATATACGGTCAAACCGGTATACCTTTTTATTGAATTTCTATTTAATTTTTAAGACAAAAGGAGAAGACTATCGGTAATGATATCGGTCCCTTGAATATCCCATTTTAGACACAAAGTGGGTTTGATTGAGGGCATCGAGAGGATCAATAATATATAGTTCCTTTTTCCCCAACCCTGTGCATTTTTCCGCTAGATGGCCTCAAAGTCAAGAATTTCAAGATGCGAATTGTGGACATATATATGTTTACTTTTTATTATTCATTTTTTCCTCAAGATCATTTCTAATTATTGTTTAGATTATCAAACTAGATTAAATTTGATAGAATCTTATCTTTTCAATATTCTATCAACAATGATATCACCCACCTAAAAATTAAAGGTTGGAAACTTTTACAAAGATCGTTGGGAAGGGATATAAGTCATATCATGAGGGATGGCTAAAGGGGGTATTCCGGAATACCCCCCTTGGAGAGCAAATTCGTCAAAATACCCCCCCCTTGGAGAAGAAATTGTTAGGCCCTCCCCTATCGAAAAAAGGGAAAAATCGAGAAAAAATTTGAATAAATTGGAAACAAGGTTTGCGTTCAAACTCAAAGGGCACTACATTTACGGGTTAAAAGTAGTATATATTTTATTAAGGGTTTTAAAATGAAAAATATTAATATTTTATAAAAGAAAGAACCCAAATATAGGCTCAAACTGGGTAACAATGATGAAACATAATGAATCTGCCCCAACACAACAAACAATGTAATATGGACCTAAGCGGTCCTTTGGCCCATCACAACTAACAATGCCTTATGGACAGGAAAGGTTGGTACTTCGGCCTGCCACACCTAACAATAAAACATAAGGCTTGTTAATATAAGAATATAATATCCGTTAATATTAAAAACAAGGTTTGAGGGCAAAGCTGTAATCACTACATTTATGAAGATTTATCAAAAAGATATGGTAATCGAAAAGATATTAATGTTTTGATAGGTTGGTGTAGAGATAGGTTGGTATTCGGGAAGATCAACCAACGCGTAGAATAGGATACGTGTGGTCTAGTGTACACGTGTTCTAATGTACGCGTGAATTAGTATACGATGAGAATAGTGTACGCGCTGATCTAGTGTAGAGGTACTTTTGGTCTAGTGTATGCGTGGGGTAGTATATGCTTATATTGGTGTACGCGTGGAAAAGTGTAAGCGCAGGTTAGTATAAATTATTACTAACAAAGTAGCTAGATCTTCATTACTAATAAAAGACCTCCCTGTCCCCTCCGTTAATATCTGAAGAATTGGTCTCTAGAGAGCCATACTCCTCCCTCTCCTCTCTATTACTAACAAAGTAGCTAGATCTTCATTACTAATAAAAGACCTCCCTGTCCCCTCCGTTAATATCTGAAGAATTGGTCTCTAGAGAGCCATACTCCTCCCTCTCCTCTCTATTACTATCAAAGTAGCTAGATATATCTTCATTACTAATAAAAGACCTCCCTGTCCCATCCGTTAATATCTGAAGAATAGGTCTCTAGAGAGCCATACTCCTCCCTCTCCTCTCTATTACTATCAAAGTAGCTAGATATATCTTCATTACTAATAAAAGACCTCCCTGTCCCCGCCGTTAATATCTGAAGAATAGGTCTCTAGAGAGATATGAACTTCCATGTCCTCTCCGTTAATATCTGTAGAATCTTTAGCATAGTAGTAGAACTCCGTTCTTCTCTGCAGAGGCCTCCGTTACGATAATTATCCGTTAATATTCAAAGTAATGTACTTCCCGCTGCAAGCAAAAAGCGGGGGGGGGGTGAGTGGGTGAGGGAAAAACGATTCTATATACTACATTATTACTCCGTAAATGTAGTTAAAAATTAGTGAAAAATTAGTAAAATATCTGTAAATAATAATAAAAACAAAAGAAAACTACAAAAACTGAGTAAAATTTACAGTTTTAGAGGGAATTTTTCGTAAATTTTTGTGAAAAAAGTTGTATTTTGTTAAAATTTCTTAATTTTTTGCTTCAAAAGTGATAAAATAAGTTAAATATGAGTGAATTGTATGTATTTATGAAGAAAAACACCTAAATATGTGATTTTTAGCAATTTTAGTGATTTTTCAAAATACCCTACCCTTATAAAAACCCCTGGGGTCAGACCAAAATACCCCCTAGTACCCCCTTGAGTCGAGACTTTTAGCCATCCTTGGATTTGTCCTAAAATTTTATGGCATATAAATGTATTAATATATCTTGGTCTGAGGAAAATTACTCATTTTATAAAACTTTACACTTTACTCAGACCTAAAGTTTATTATTTACTCTCATTTATACTTTTGTACTCAACTCTGATTTATTGCTCAAAACTCATGTTTGATATGTTATTATTAACGGGTTATCCACTATCGGTGATAACCATTTCTCTTGTATCAGTATATAAGGCCTGTGCGCTATAATAAAGTAATTCATTATTACAGTCAACCTATCTCAGACAAGTGCGTCGCTCAGATTGTTAACCCAGGTTAAGTCAGGTTGTTAACCCAGACTTCCCTTTCTTGAGACGTGGGCTTCGGCTGTGGCCTGAGAAGCCCCCTTACATAACGACGGCTACCTGAGTCTGTCTGTGTGACAACTCTGTTGTAGTCCCTAACCTCGCGGCCAGGGTTAACCGCCAGCGACGGCTGTCTGTGTGACAGCCCCGAACCTTTACGGTCCATGGTTAAACCGTTTTTATTGTTTATATAATTCATATTAATTCAGGATATGGTTATTGTTTAGCCTTAACCTCTGAAGGAGAGGTTTATGGATGGGGTTGTAATGATTGTGGACAAACAGGAGTAAATAACAAAGAAGAATATATACTAAAACCAGTAAAACTGGTTTTTTGATTCAAATTCTTGTAGAAATTCTTTAGTACAAATTAAAAACATTTCCTGTTCTTATAATACTGCATGTGGAGTTTCATCAGATGGAAAGATATTTGTTTGGGGTAAGATTGGAACGGTCAGAGAAAATGATTTTAGATATTATCAGGTATATAAGCCTCTATTAATTCAAATTGAAAACATTATTAAAGGAGTTATTATTTCAAATTATAGTAAAATTGCATATTTGAACGAAAATAAAGAGTTTTGTATAAATGATATTATATTCAAAGAAAATATTGTTGGAAATAAAACTATTGTTGAAAATAAAGTTATTGATATTATGGAAATTAAAGTAATAACGAAAGAATGATATATTTGAAGGATAACTTTGTTTTTGAATATGATTTTAGGGATAAAGTTCATAAGAAAACAAATTATATGAATTTTTTTGAGTACATACTCTATGAAAATCATGAAATAAATGGAACCATTCATATGACTAGTGATGGATATCTCATGAAATATAAAATACGAGTCAATGAAAACTATAAATGAAATGAAAAATGAAAATTTGAAAAGTTTTTAATATTGTATTATATTTTATTATTATTTTATTCTTCATTAATTTTAGCCTTGATGATTAATTAAAATTTGATAAAACATAAAAACTAGATTTAAGTTCGCTTATTCAATATATTTACTTATTCAAAATGTTTTTGATATTGATTTTTATGTTACCTTGGAAAATTAATTATCTATAATAAATATTATTTATAATATACACTCATTTGTTGAAAATAAAGTTTTGTATAAATGAATTTATAGTCAATGAAAAAATTGTTGGGAATAAAACTATTGTTGAAAATAAAGTTATTGATATTATGAGAAGTAAATATTATAGCAAAAGAATGATATACTTGAAGGATAACTTTGTTACTGAATATGATTTTAGTGATAAAGTTCATAAGAAAACAAATTATATAAATTTTTTTGAGTACAATCTTTTTGAAAATCATGAAATAAATGGAACCATTCATATGACAAGTGATGGATATCTCATGAATTATAAAATACGAGTCAATGAAAACTATAAACAGAATTCAAACGAAAAATTTTTATTAAAGAAAAAAGAGAATATATTTGATAAGAAATTTGAGAAACATTTTCAAAATACAAAAGAAATTGGAAGCGGAGGTTTTGGAACAGTTTTCAAAGTTGAAAATAATTCAAAAGAATACGCCGTAAAGGGAATAGAAATTAAAAGTAAATTAATTTTATTTTAATCTATTTTAATTAGAAATCACTTTTACAGATAAGGATAACATTAAGGAATATTTTAAGGAAATCTCATTTATGACTAAATTAGATGAAAATTATGTCGTTAAACATATCAATTCCTGGACCGAAGCAAAGGTTATCGACAGACAATTTGTGACATTTCTTTACATTCAAATGGATTTGTGTTTACAAAACTTACAGCAATTAATTGATTCAATCAATAGTTTGGATGAAAAATATGAAAAAATCCAATACTTTATTAGAACACAACTGTTGGCCGAACTGATTGAATGTGTAAACCATTTACACACTTCAAACCCTCCTATTCTTCACAGAGATCTCAAACCACTAAACGTTTTGGTGAGCGATGGAAGTAATGGCAGATTCTTAAAGTTATGTGATTTTGGATTATCCAAATACTTTGAAAACAGTCAGAATACCAAGGGTGTTGGAAGTGTTAATTATATGGCTCCTGAAGTTCGTAAAGATGACCCTGGTGATTCCGATTCTGAAAAGACTTCATATAATGAAAAATGTGATATTTATAGTCTGGGAGTTATCATTAAACAACTTTTGGGTTTGAAATTACCGATGAAAGAGTTTAAGAGAATAATTATTTCGTAAGTTTTGAAAAAAAAAATATTTTCTTATATTTATTAATATAAAATAATTTGAATTTAGATCTGAATTTTCTGAAATCATTTCTGAATGCAATTATAAAACAAATTGTATTAAATTATTTCAATTCATTTATAAAATGGTATCAAAATTACCGGAAGAGAGACCTAATTGTGAAGAATTATTAAAAACAAGTAATGAGTGGACTATTGATAGTAATGTTTTTTGCGATGAATACTATTTGGAGTTCAAATCCGATAAAAATATTTCAGAATTTTTGCAAAATTTTTGTAAACACAAAAGTAAATTAAGAGAATAATATTAACCTAGATTATAAATTAAACATAAATATTAAAATAATATTTTTAAAAAGCCTTTTATCTTTTATTATATACTTAATATTGAAACCGCTTTTCGCGCGAAGGACTACTCACGAACCATAGTTCAAAAGCACTTTATTGTAAATAAAAATATAAAAGTAAGATCTGTTCCTGAGGAAAGCCAAAAAAGATGTGAAGCTCTTACTTTCGTTCACTTATGTAATAATGAGGTAACGCTTAGAGGGACGGCCCTCATCCTATTGGTCAGCCTCTAAACCTGTTACAACTATCCCCCTCAGGGCTCGAGATTTCCTTCTCGAGGTGATTTAAATAACAAATGATTAAATAAAATTGAAACAAAAGATTAAAAATATAAAATAAAATATTTGGATGATTATTGTTGTTATTCATAAGTTTATGAGTGAGATAGCTTATTTTAAGACATCAGCAACTTGATATATTGTTTTCCCGATTGTTGATCACTTCTTTCCTATTTAAATTAGTGTCTTGTCCTCGAATTTTAGTCAAAGCCAGTCGTTTAATTCACGAATCTTCTTTAAGAATTGAATTCAGATTTTGAAGATTGTGTGGTAGTGAGTACCCAATTGATATCGCTTTTGATATTCCATAATTTCGATGTTTGATTCGTATTTGAATTTTGTCTCGCATTCCACTTTCAATATAATTTAGCGATATTTAATAAAATTCTAAATTAGGTTTCATCGAGTTAATCCGTTAAAGCATGGTTAGAAATGAGTGTTTATTGATTAATTTGGTAAATATAATGATTTCTAATAATGTTATGAGCAATGAGTTCGGTTAAAAATAATTAATAAGACAATAAAATTATTTTTATTCAGCGGAGAATCCAATAAGAAATCACATTTTTGTTGATTATTTTTGTTAACGCATAATTTTATTACTGTTATTGTCAATTAAGTATAAAATAATGCGAAGAGTGTTGTAAAAACAAAAATATTTAGTGGATTAAATAACTTTATAAAAAACAGATATTTTGTGTCAGTAATAGTCAAAATTGGTATCACTGTTTTTTGTGTTTTTAAATAAACGCATGATTTTATAAAGTCAATTATGATTTATATATGTAGAAAATGGTATTAAACATTATATTATAAACATTAAAAAAAGTGCATTTGATTATAATACAAATAAAATTAATTTTTTTTAATTCAGTGTTGACGCGAATGCGAGAACATTGTTTTTGTGTTTTATAGTAACGTATGGTTACAAATAAGTGAACAACAATTGAATTTGCAGTAATTAATACTAGTAATAATCGTATGTGAAAATATTTTGGTTACAATAATTATAAAAAACAAAATTAAATTTTTATGCGAAATATCGCATGATTAAATATTAGTAGTTATAAATTATCTATGTTTGTTCTAAAACGATTAGTGCTTAGGTGAGTAAATATTGTGGTTACTAACAATTAAAAAATAATAAAATTAGTTAAATATATCGAGAGTAATAATTGTTGTTTTTGTATTGTTCTACCCCTGCACAAGTTCATTGAACAGATTTTATAGATGGGATTCATTACAATTTCTGTGTTTAATTAAATAATGATAAAATTAATTTATGGAATTAATGATTAAAATGTTAAAATTAATAAAATATTTTCAAATATTACTTTTGGGTTTTTTTGTGTTGTTCTTCCTCTGCGCGAGTTCTTGGAAAAGATTTTATAGATCTGATTGATTAAAATTTAAATGTTTCATCATTTCGTGATAAAATTAGCTTATGGAACAAATGATACCTATGTTAAAAATAATATATAGTTTCGAAATTATTGTCTTAGATTTTTGTGTTGCTTTTCCTCTGCGCGAGTTTACGGAACAGGTTTTATGGTTATGATTCATTGTAATATAGGTTTGTAATTGAATTATAATAAAATTAGTTTATGGGAATAATGATTAAAGTGTTGTAATAAATAAAATGTTACAGATTATATTTTATATGTTTTTGGTTCGGCGCTGTGTTTGCACTCAAATTTTATTTAGTTTAATAGATGAATATCATCGAATGATGAATGATTAATATGATTAAAGTAAAATAAAGTCATGGATTAATTCGAATTGTTTCTCAATTAAACATTTGTTTAGATTATAGTTTTATTTGTTTTGGTTTTTCGACTTAACGCGGAGCTAAGTCAAGTCGATTACAAATTTATATTATGGGCAACTTTGTTATTTATATAACTTTGATAATAATTTGTTCTGGATTCTTGATTAATGATGGTTAATTAGTGTTTAAGTGATTAATGTATATAGTAGTAATTTAATTTTTTTGGTTTTTGGATTTAACGCGGGTTTACATTAAGAATATCTTTAACTGAAATGATAATTAATAAGGTTAATTGTATCAGAATGATAATTAAATTAACCGGATATAATTTTAATTAGGATTAAATCAGGTTAGATTTCCAAAGGGCATCCATATGAGTGTCTATTTAAGTCTCACTATTTCTTTATCCCTACTTTGGCTTAAATCAATAAAAGCATTTCGGAAATCCCCGAAATGGTTTACAAGTGTTATCACTATTAAGGGAATAAAATGGGTTTTCGGCTCAATTCTATTTGAACTATTACTCAAAATGGGAAATTTAAAGGTCTCTATTTTGTTGAATAGTCTATGGGATTGTAACTCATTTATTATGGTTGCTAATGCACTGATCTTAGATAAACCGAGAAATGGGTGAGTCTTTCCCAAATGTACATTTACCTTAACAACCATAATTGTTAACAGACTTAACATCATATAAAAATAAACTTTTCTGAATTTTTTAAGTTTTTGCTTTTCTTCATATTTATACTTTGAATTTAAGTCAACTCTCGTGAATTGTGTATTAAAAGATATGAATTTATGGGATTTTGGTTCTCACGAGAGGGAGAAATTTTTCTCATGACTTTATTATCTGTAATAGAGATTTTCTTAACAAAATTTATTACATTTTCCCCAAAAAGGTTTGTTAGGGATCTAACTTTTTGTGAAGAAATCCAGTCAAAATGTGTGGGAAATAGAGCTTTTATCGCTGCAAAAGTTATATAAACTGCTTTCTTCTTTAGGAATGTTTAGCTTTAAAGCATTGCAGCTGTTGAATAATAACTTCGTCATGTTTTGAGGCCTCAATTTCTTTTCTTATTAATGAGTTTTCTTTCACATGAAGCAATTTATGTGAGCCTTTATGTGAGAGTTCAGTAAAAATGTTACTTATTTTCTTAATGTTTTTTGAAGGAGATATTCGGCCAACGATAGTCCCAGGTTTTATACTTATAGGAGTCTGCTTGCAATTAATTATCTTTACTATTGTCTGTCCGTTTCTAAAGTCTGTTTCGTTTTCTTTAACAAATATTTCAATTCTATTATATGCAGTGGGATAGCAACGGACTAAACCGGCAAAAGGTATTAAATTCTTTTTGTTACTTACTGTGCATTTGACGCAATAAGTGTCAAATGGAGCTAAAGAATCTCACACCATTTGAAGCTTGTCGTGGGCTATTCCCAGATTAAAATGTACACTCTTGAAATCGATTCCTGATCAAATTAGAAGAATTTTGGTGTAATCCTTAGTTCAAAATATTAAGGGGGAGGGGCCAGAGGGGGTCAAAGTTGGACTTTTGGGGTATTTGTATCTAGAAAACGACAAATGATAAAGAATTATTACTCCATATTGTTTGAGGGAAAAATTCAGAATTATATTATTTATGGAAGAAATATCTGGAACAGATATAGGATTTACTTGTGGCAATTGGTTTACTATTGAACCTTTAGTAATATTAGAATATTTTTGGATTTTATTTAGTAATTTTTTGCTTTTATTTTCACTAATTTGAAATATCTTGCTCATTTGACAAATAAGTTTAATTGATACACACATAATTTCAATTAAATGTAACATAGGTAATTTTATAAACTTGTTATTGTGTCAATGATTGTAATAATTAAAATTTAATTATTAAAATAAAATAAAAAATTTTATAATTTAAAAACTTATTCTTTGGTTCTCTTCGACTAAATATGAGCTAAAATCAATTCTTTTGACTCTTTATTCTAGCAATTGGTTTACAAAATCTATTTTATTATTCACTAAACATTTGGATAAACATATCATATAAAATATATGAACACAAGAATGACTAAACAAATTATTAGATAAAAAAATTAACTTAAATAAGTTTAGTATAGATAATGTTAGGCAATCAAAAATGCTTGGATAAGGATATCGTAGGCGTTTTAATAAAGATTCTGGAACACTTTTATAACATTGCTCTCTAATCATGAATAAAATAACCAATTTATTAATAATTTTTAAATTTTTATTTATCCATTTATTTATTTATATTAAATTAAATTAATATTTTATTAATCAATAAATTAAAAATTTCTTAATTCTAATCTTTTGTTATTTTGTTTATCAAATGCGTATGTAATCAATGTTAGGGTAATAGTGTTGAGTTTTATAGAATTATATACATTATTGTGATTTCAATTTAAAAATCTAAATATTTTATTTAATATGTAGGCATCAGTTTTTGTTAAAGTTTATAGTTATCTAGCTAATTATATTTCAGACATTTAATCTGTTTGTTTTAACATGCACATTCTTCATATGAAATATTTTTGTTTTAATGACTTTTGTATCCTGTCTAAAAAGTATAAATATTTGAATGTTACTATTCAATACTTGACTTGATGTTCTCTTAATGTTAAATTAAGTTCAGTCTAATCAATGTTATGTAACTGTGCACAGTTTGTTAATAAATGTTCTTGTTCAATTGTGTGTTTTTAATCAACAAATTCTGAGGCCTTCAAATGGCGCCGAGGCAGTGGCCGTCCAGTGGACCAACCATGGGCAATTTTCACCTTGCAAATTAAAATTTTGAAAGAGTAAAGTGAAGAAAAGAAGTTATCTGAAAACCACTCAATGATCCCAAAATAAGAAAATATTTGTTTGTTTAAAGTTCTGGAAAAATCCTGATCTCATCTCAACATTAATTTCATTGCAGTTAAAAATGATAATTTTTTGCTTGATAATTTTAATGAGTTGCCTCACATTAAGAATTAACTGTGTTTTGGAATTTGGATTTTAAAGAAAAAAATATTATAGAATTAAATTTAGAGGTGTTTTTTTTAAGCAATCGATTTGAGATAATTAACTGCTCATTATTATTATAAGAAACTAATGATAATCAGAGATACTCTTGCTCATTATTATAAATAATTTTTAATGAATATTGTATTTAAAAATATGTTGAATTTATAAAAATAGTGGAATATAATGAAATAATGTTAAACAGTAATAATTAAGTTATAATAATTTATGTAAAATGAGCTAGCTTTGATTTGATGTCCATTTCTTATAATTTTTATATTTCATAAAATTGTTTACAATTTCCAGAAAGATTTACTTGAAAAATGAATGTTTGTAAAGCAGTTATTGTAACAGATTTTGTATGATTTTTTTGCTTAAATTTTTTTAACTTCTTTAAATTTAAATAATTTTGTTATTTTGAAATTTTTTTCCATATTTTTTGTAATAATCAACTTTCGGATGCCTTCAATAAATTTTTTTTGTAGGAGAAAATGGGAAGTTGTAGGCATCCTTTTTTTTAATATTTATAGTTATCTAGCTAAATTGGATATCTTGTTTATGTTTTAATATGCACATTCTTTATATGAAATATTTTGTTATGTTTTGCATTACATCCTAAAATGAAGAGATAAATATTTAGAATTAAATTCTATAAAATGAAGAAAATATTTGATTGGATTTATAAAATGGTTTTATTGTTAATAAAAAGATATTTAATTGAAATCGACAACATTTCAATGATTGAATATCTTATGAAATTTAGCAAGCACTATTTTATTTATATAAGTAGGGATATGCATGAACATATAAGTGGTCAAAGAAGTTGGAAAAGATTATTCCTTTGCACATTCAACAAGTTAAATTTGTTAATTGGATGTTTTCGATTTTATCTTTTGTTCGTTATAAGAGAGGTATAAATACTTTTATTTAATATTCTTTTAATTTCTATTGACTTTAATTTCTTTTTAATAGCAATGGATGCGAGACCTGACCTGTGATTTCACATATATTTTTGGAAACTCAAAGTTGATCCAGTTACTCTTAACTGTGCTTTTATTCCTAACATTTATGGAATACTCTAAATATCAATATCTGGATATTAAAAAGATATTAATAAAATGAGTAAATTTTACCCAAAACACAACCAAGATTTAAACTATGATAAAAATTTTAATTAAATTTGACAAATTTTATTCAAAGTATGAATTCGTTTTGAAAATTAAATAATTTACGATAAAGTATTCAACTGAAGATTATTTGGTCTCTTGAAAACAAAGTAACATAAATTATATGAAATATGAAAAAAGGTAATATTTTAGTCTTGCATAATTTTTGTATCAATAAGAAAATATTCTTAAAAATAAAGAGAATGGATAATCCCAACCACATTTCTAAAAGTCCCCCAAAATTACAAATCATTGATAGAAATGTTGTTTGGGGTAAATGTTTAATTGAAATGTCAGCCATTGTGTTGTGGGTTATATCAAATACAGTATCGTTAAAATAAGAGTCTTTTGATTTAATATTTAATTCATATTTAAAATATCTGAACCTGCAATCTGGTAGATATTTATCTTCACAAAAATATTTAAACTTTTCTCCGGTTGTTATTTGATGGTAATATATATGACATTTTTCGTTGTCATTATAAATGTATTTGTTTTTCATGAAATTTTGTTTTAATAAATCATCTCTTAATAAATACTCGGAATAAGTTATGTTTGTTGTATTACACGCTTTGCTGACAACTGATTGAATACAAGACGTAATACAGTCGGACCTCATATTATAATTCGCGAACTTATAATCCAAATCATATTCAAAGCAATTCGTGTCATAACCTCTGCCCAGAAGTTCAGTTGAGACCTCATTGAAAGTAATTATATGCCATTCATTAATTTTTAATTTTACTGTTTCATCAGGGTCAAAACTAGGTAATGTATTTGGAGAATGCAAACTAAAAGTAACAAAATGTAACTTGTTTACAATAAAATTTGATAAAAATATTGATGGAATGGGTAATAGAATATTCTTTAAATAAATTGGATTCCGTCGACATTTTGGACTCAAAAGACTCAAATATGTAAAACATCTTTGAAGTGTAAACCAGGAAGTTTTAATACTTTCAATTATTGGACATTCTTTGAGTTCAATTCTATTAGCTTTATTGTAAGCATTTATGTAAAACCTGTTTTAAAATATTTTTTTTTTGTATTTTATATTAGCTTTATATAT
>JAQIXI010001296.1:0-14495 GCA_034700165.1 Galumnidae sp. Gr-Ori-00277 | reverse complement strand
GAGAGGGAGGGAGGGAGAGAGGGAGAGAGAGAGAGAGAGAGAGGGATGGAGAGAGAGTTTTGATTTTAAGCCAAGTATTCTAAAAGCAAAGAAAATGGTTGAATACCTGTAATTCTATCAGATTTAGAAATTTTCAATTTATAGAAAATTTATGGAATTTCATAAAATTTCAGAATATTTTTAAAGAAAAATTTGGTCTTTTGATGACTGGAGAATATGAAAGGAATGTATATAAAAGCAATAGATCAGTCAACTTGTTAATATGTTAATCTATGTCTCATATACTCAATTGATGAGCAAATTTTAGTTAATATTAAAATTAATTTTTACATTAATGAACAAAATCGCAGTTTTGTAAGAACCATGGTTATTCTAAATTATTCTACATTCCATTGTAGCTGATTGACCATTTAAAAGCCCTTGTGCAATTATGCTGAGCGCACACATTATTATTATTATATTCATTAAGAATGTATAAAGTTTACTCATAACAAACATTAAACAAAAATAAAATTATACCTAGAACAATTTGTTTAACAGAATAAAACATTTCTATTTGGAGTAAATTTAGCAAAGAATCTGTTTTTTCGATCGCAGTTTTTGACTAATTTTCTCATTTATTATATTTTCCGCTAAACTTTTTAATCTAAAAAAAGTAATTTCCGATTCTTTGCAAATAAAACGCATTTATTTGAAGAAATGTTGAAACTTATTGTTGAACTTATAGTTCATTTCTCACTTATCACTCCTAACGGAGATCTAGCATTAAATCCCTTAAATAATGACTCCGATATTGTCTTCGTTGACAATTTCGAGGCAAATAATCGGAGCAATTCTTTAAAAATTTTAGAATAAATTCTCCGAAATCCTTCATTTCCTTACAATTGGTTTATCACATATTTTTACTTTTTTTCTTATATAAAACTTGTCTTTGATTTCAAAATAAACGCAATTTTATATATCCCTATAAAATAAAAAAAAGATCAATAATATTAAAGCATTTGAATTACCTCTAAAGCAACCCATAAGACATACACACTCTCACCCCTGAATACACGATATTTTGTGGATAAGTTTTAATTAATTGGGAATTTGAGAAACTCTGGTTTTATCCGTTAATTAACATCTTTTGATTCCATTAAAAGATAACAAATTTTATTGGATTTCATCCATTTTTATATGAATAGCAGTTCTAAAGATATTTTGCTTTAAAATGACACCAAAAAGAGGTGTAGAATAAAAAACGTATCGATTGAATGAATGCAAATTTCATTTGAAGGAATCGTTTGGAGAATTTTCAAAGAATATTGAACTGAAAACAAGTAGTGAACTGAGTCTACATATTTCACAACTGATATAAAATTTATTGAAACAAAAATCGAATAAAAAAGTCTTCATTTTATGAAAAATGACTCAAAAGATATTCAAAAGAATTATTATATTTGAGTGAAGGAATTTTAGCTTATTTTGACTAAACTAAGAGTATGGACGAGAGGCCAAGAGCGCATCTTTTATGTTTTTCGGATATATTCCATCACATAATTGGATTATTAGCTTTCGGCGACTCATTTTCACTTTCATAATGTCTTTACTTATGCATTGCTTATACCAATGCCTACAATAAGTTTTCATTTGGTTTTGAAGACATAAAATTCAAACCAATAATCAAATAAATAATCAAATTTAAAGGAGAGAAGGATTTCAGTTCTATACAAATATGTAATTTATTGGATACAATCAAATTTAGAATCAAATATAAACATTTAAATTGACTTTTGGGTATACTTTCCTATATTGGTTGTACTGAAAAAAATTGTTACCAAGCAACAACTTCCCAGTTCAATCTTTAAAATGCACTTTAAACACAAAAAAATAAGTGATTCTTCAATGAACTATTCATTCAACTGTAGAGCTATACTATAATATAATAGAGAATAGTATACAATCGTTACCTCATTCTCTATATTTGTGAGGAACGCACGAATTGTTTCTGTATTTCGATTATATTGAAAAGGTGTAAACAGTTGTCCAAAAGGGTTGTTCTAATTATTGTAATCACTGTAATCATTGTAATGGCATTTTGTCAGCTCTCACTTTATTCACAAATGAAAACCTCATTAAAATGAAAGTGAAGACAACTTTTTAATTATTCCCGAAATGTTTTAAAACAATATATAAAAGATCTTTGATTAATGTATGCAATCAATAATTGTGTCCAAACACTCACTTCTCTCTAATTAAAAATCAGTTGAAAACTGTTTATATTTTTGATATCTTTTAAAACAATAGAAAAGTAATATTACAAAAATACTGAGAAAAGGGCTTCACTAATATATTAGCAAGGACATTTAAGCCATTAAATAAATAAAAACAAATAATAAATAGGAATTCAGTGATAAACACTAAAATTTAAGCAAGGCATTTATTTAGATAAGTAAAGAAGGTATTAATAACTAAATAATTTGAGCAAATAAAGTTTAATTTATTGTTTTTAATATAATTTTGTTGTTTAATAAATCAATGAAATCTTTTATAATGAATTGAATAAGAAGTCAAACAAATTAGCAAGGTGGCTCATTTGTAAAGTCCAATTCTTTAGAAATACAAATTGTTGTTTCGATTCCTATTGTTTGCAATAATTTTGTTTTAAATTATTTATTAATAATTAGAAAACAAATTTTATTTTAAAATTTAAAAAAGAGAAGTCAATCGTTAATTTTAAGCCAATGTCTGAAACAAATTTGTTAAAATTAACGATTTTGTTATGTATTTATCATAAATCGTGGATCAGATGGGGTTTTGTACTAAAAGTTGTCTTATTTTTTTTATAACAAAAGTATATTTTATTCATACATTTTGAAAAAAGTCTCAAATGTGTACTAAACTTAAAATATGACAAAAATTTGAAAATTTAAATCGCTTTTTAAGTGCTCCCAATTTGTTGGACTTTTGTATAAAATTGATCTAGCAAATTCACTTGCAACAAAACACTAATACAATACGAAGATATACGACATATAAAATGAATTGAATTTTGCCAAACATTTTAATAATTGATGGATTAATTTAATTTATATTTAAAGTTACTTGATCATTTAAAATATATTTGAATACAAGGTACAATAAAAGGTTTATTTATTTGTTTTTTGTGGTCAAATCTAATGGACACTACATATATAGGACCATTTAATTATTCACTACTTTAAAAGTAAAAATTTATGTTTTTTTACAAAAATATTAATACATTCAATGATTTATTCGAATAAAATTAATTATTTCAGACTTATTATCAGTTAAGGGTCTTAAAAGTGAAATAATCCTTTAATCGTAGAATAATTTGTAAAACACTAAAACCCCTTACAATCACAAGAAATGCAAGAATTTCCCACTTTTAACAATAGTGTCGTTTCACTATTTCTTTTCAACTAGAACAAATTCATAATAAATTATTACAACATTTGTTAAAATTTGTTAAACCTTTTCGAATAAAATCTTATTATTATCCAAAATACCCATTACTACCAAAAAAGTTTTGTTTGGTCATTTCAAGTAAAAGAATAGAATTTTTAAAATACTACCTGTGCACTTTAGTTACTACTGAAAAACTTTCCAAAAGACCCGTTATTTTTAAGAACAAGGTTTGCGTTCAAACTCAAAGGGCACTACATTTACGGGTTACAACTAGTATATAATATATAATGTGTTTTAATCGGAAAATATTAATATTTTAAAAAATAAAAAATTTAAATAAAGGCTTAACCTTGTTAAATTAGTAAACATAACTAAACATAAAACACATCCAAAAACGTCTTATGGACAGGGAGTAGTGGACCTTCGGCCCACCACACCTAACAAAGTCTTATAGAGAAGAAGCGGTGGTCCTTCGGCCCACCACAACTAACAAAGCCTTATTGACAGGAAGTGGTGGAACTTCGGCCCACCACACCTAACATTGATTCTACTAACATAAGCCTATATGTTACCCGTTAATATTCAAATAAATAGTTTTCCGTTACTACCAAAAGACCTCCCTGTCCCCTCCATTACTAATATATAGAATTGTCTCTAGAGAGCCATCAACCTCCCTGTCCTCCCTTTACTAGCAAAGAGAGTCTAAACTAGCCATTAATATTCAAAGAAATATAATCCCGTTACTAGCAAAAGACCTCCCTGTCCCCTTCGTTACAAATAAAAAGGGGGAAAGACGATTCTATATATTACATTATTACTCCGTAAATGTAGTGAAAAAAAACTGCTTGCGTAAATCCATTAATTATAAAAACTTTTGATAAGAGCGAACCCTTTATTATCAAAAGAAATTTAAATATTATGATTACAATTAAGAGAAAATTTCTTCCGTTGATTGCAAAAACGGGGGTAAAATTCATTCTATATATACTTTTACACTACATTTTATTCCGTAAAGAAAAAGGAATGGAAACTCTTTAAATAGAATAATAAATTAGAGTCAATACAGAACATAGTGTACATCACTGGTTATGTAAGACTAAACTCTAGAGTCTATTCAGAGAATTGTGTTTTCAATTATTCCGAAAGCTTTCTATCAGTCATCGACTGATCGCTTTTCAAAAACATATTTCGATCAAAATTTGTATTTTTTAGTGTTTTTCTCAAATATTTAACTTTTTTGAAGGTTTACTCTTATACACACAATATATAGACTTTTAATTCAATATAACAAAACTCTGAAACATTTATTTAAACAGTTTATGTGGCATTAGTAAAGTGAACTTGCTCAATTTCAAATAAGAGCTCAATAAGTTTTCAAAATTGAAATAGTTTTGGTTGAAAACATTTGGCAAATGTTGTTGTAATGGAAATAATATAAATACAAACATTTATTTTAAAAATTATTTCAAATTTATTTCTTTTGATTAATAGAGAATTTATTTTTGCTTTTAGAGAGTGAATTGGATGACGACGTCTTCCCATTTCCAAGATATAAGCCAGGTGGTCTCGACTTTCTCTGCAAAGTAACTCATTTTAATAAAAAAGAAATACGACTAATGTATCAAGGATTCAAACAGGTACAATCAATAGTACAAAAGAAATTGTTTTCACTTTATATGAAATTTCATATTAATATTTCACCAAGAACACATGTCAATAGTGTTTAGCCTTAATTCCGATTCAGACTTATGGAAAAGTAAAATATTTATTATTTATTTTCAAAGTTAACCAAAGATTATATGAAATATTTAATATTTCTTATTATTTATCAAATATTTGGTATTTAAGAACTTTTTACGATTTTAGGCCATATTTTCGCCAAAATTTTCATTTAATCTTCACTTTTATCACCACTTTTTGGTATTTTTTCAAAACCATTGAATAAATAAAATTTTTAATTAAATTTCAATTTAATTAATATAATAGTCATAAGTTATAACTAAACATTAATTCACTTAAAAATTGATAAGAATTTGTTTCGATTGGACTCAGAATATAATGAGAAAATTAATTCAATGGAAACTCTAAAAATCCTCCAATTATTGTATTTTCAGTTAAAAATATGAATATTTAGTGATTAAATAATTTATGAATAAATCTTTTTCTATAATTATATTAAAGAAACCATAAATTCCACGAAATCTTTAAATCATTTTTCAAATAATAATTTTGAAGTATTTTTTTCGGTATTTTTCATAAAATTTGTTCAGATTTTCTCCGAAATTTAAATATAAGAACTCATTTTAATTTGAATTTTTACAAAATTTGCAAAATATATGTTATGCAAAGTTTTTTAATTTAGAAGTTCATCCATAAAAGATTTATTCGTAATTTAGTTGATCTCCCATTTTATGGGCGAATCCAGAATTAGTCATAAAATTATATTCATTTGTAAGAATTGAAGTCTTATAACTAAAATCCAGGGAATAATCAATTATTTATTACTAAAACCGCAGTTATTTTGAAATTCAAAACAAATACTCAAAGAAGTAATACTGTATTACTAATACCCTCTCAATAATGCATTGAATTTAACTTTTAGTTAGAGAAACAAAATATAATTAAATTCAAGAAATAAATGATTTGATGATAACTAAGAAATTATTCGTTTTCGTAATCGAAATGAATGAGTCATATAAAGTATATAACCATTTCTGAAGCAGAAAATCACTGAAATAGAGACCAAAGAATCAAAATAAAGTCTAATTTGGCTGAAAAACTTCTGAAAGCGTATGAAAACAATTTGAGCACATCTTATGATTGAGACATCCATTACTGGTTTGCACTAAAAATAAATGATTATAACTATTTGACAATGAAAAGTGAAAACAAACAAAACTTTTTCTCGTTATAAGAGACCAGTTTTTGATGATTTTTAACGCATAAAATAAATAATCAATTTTTATGAACCAAAACCTACCGTATTGTCACACTTACACACGTATAAGTCAAACTGATCATCTTTTTAAAATATGCTTATGAAGTGGGGCTATAATATATATCTGACACTTTAAAAGCCATCAAAAGCCTAAATATAATTTATAGCCACCATTAGGACACATCAGAAAATTACTCTGATTCTTTAGATTTAACTCAAATGAATAGTTGAGTGTTTTATGTTTTCTTTTGTTATTTCACTCATCCCTTTTAATCTTTTCGTTTACTATAAACTGGTCATATGATTCTACTTTGAATGATTTATTTCCTCATTTTATACCGACATTCCGGAATTTCCTTGGGTATATACGAGAATGTTGTCAAATTCAGTTGATACCAGTATACTAATATAAGTGAGGCAATACGGTAATAAACTTTAAAATCGTCTCAGGAATGTCCGACTGGGATCTGCACAGAAGAGGAATTTAAAATTATATTCTCAAAATATTTTCCACAGGGAGGTATGTTCAAAGTCGAGGACATTTTCTTTATTAATTTTGTCGTTTATTTCCTTTTATTCTTTTTATAGAAGAAATTATTTATGAAATGTTTTTATCATTTTTTTCTTCTTAACTCCAGACGCGACAAAATATGCTCATCTCGTTTTCAATACATTCAGATCTATGGGTTGTCATCAAACCGGTGTACTTAACTTTGAGGTAATTTTCAGCCCAGAAAAGGAATATATTCTTCATTTTATGTAAAGAAATATATAATTTATATAAATATACTTTTTCTTAAAGCAATCATTTTTAATGCCTTAACCGTCAAATGAGCTCAGCTTTTGTTATATCAAAAAATTTAAATTCATTTTTTTAATGCAAAGAATAAATTTTTAGAAAAATATACATTAGATTCAACACAAAAACCACATTTGAATACACAAAATGTATAAAAAGAAATACTTTCACTTTTTATTAATTTTTTTTTGTTTATTAGAGTTAAAAATTATAAACTTGTAAAAAATAGACTCAATTTTTTGAAAATCTCTCACATATATAGCAATTCCTGAATATGTTGTCATCTTTATCTCGCGGTTCATTACTCGGTAAGAAAACTATTTTATTTCCAATGTTTTCAAAAAATAGTAAATGAATGGCGACTTCTCTAAAAGACATTTCTCAGGGAAGGGTCAATAGAGCGGGGCATTAGTCAACTCCCTCTTAGATAAAAACATTGCTAAAGGAAAACAAAGAAAAGTATCCCTTTCTATAGGTTTCAGTTTAGGGCTATTTATAACATTGAATAAAACGACTGCAGAGAAATTGTATAATATTTGGTAATAGCCATCCGATAGCCATCTGATAGCCACTCAATAACCATTCAATAACCCTTTAATAGCCTCTCAATTATTTAAAGCTTTTCAAAAATATTTGAAGAATCAAAGGTTTATGAGAAGACATGACTGATTCAAACTTTTTTCATTTCTCTATTTTATTGATTTTTTGCTTCAAAAGTATATAAAAAGTATATATAATCTAAAATTTTGTAGACTTCGTATCACATTTTAATCAAAACTATTGTTATTTTATAAAAACTTTTTGGTGGATAACAGAGAAACTGCAGTGGATTTTCTGTTTGTATGACATCGACAACGACGGCTTTATTAGTAAATCAGAAATGTTGGTAATCGTGAGCGCTATTTATGATATGTTAGGTATAAGATTACATCACTTTTTGATTAATTATGTAATGTTTGTCTAAAAAAATTAATGATTAGGCGATTACGTCATACCTTTTGTGGATTCGGCCGCTCCTAAAGAACACGTCGACAAACTTTTTGACGTAAGTCTAAGAATCAAAGTTTTGTCTAATTAACGCATCGATAGTTTTGTCAGAATTTAAAACTTTTTTTCTGTGAATTGTTTGTCAATCAATCGATCGGTTGATTAAATCCACAGTTTTTATCATTTAATTAGTGCCAAAACAGAAGAAAAACCTAAGCCTTAGATTTAAGTCTTAATTCAGACATTGTTTGCATTTCCAAAAGAATTAAACGGTTTTGTGATTTCCATAGACTTTAAGTTAATATAAAGGATTTGAGATTTTTTTTTATTTTCGGTTAAATTAATTATTACTTCGATTACATTTATGTAAAGATATTTAATTAATTTTTTCTTTTGTGATAAAAATTCGATTCAAATGATCCGTTAATTTTTGCAATTCATGTCTTGAAGGCTGACATCAGTTCTTATTGTGATTTAAGAATCGATGACAGCAACCAATGTAGAGATAAACTAAGAAAATGTATTCCTTTGTGTTTAACCATCTCTTCGTTTAGTCCGCCATAAGTTTTATTGCAAATAATATCTTAGAGTTCATGCATTCGTGCACTCCTTGTGTAGAGACAGCCAACCATCAGTTATATAAGATATTCTGAATATTCCTTTATTATTATAAAATAAAAAATAGTGAAGTAAACATGCAACATTTCTACACTTAATTAATTTTTTTTGAATTCATTATTTCCACAAAATTTCAATCAGTTTTTTAGTTAAAAAAAATTTTATGACTTTTTTTTGAGAGATTCCTGACGTTCACTCTTTTGTTGGGAAATACAGTTCGGAGTTAAGTCATTGAATACTAACCATAAAATATCGAATTCTCAGTTAATAGACACCGATAAGGACGGAGTTATTTCTTTCGAAGAATTCACTCAATGGTGTCAAAAGGTATGATTGAAAAGACTTGAGATTTCATTATTTATAGACTAATAAAAAGACGAGTATTTCCTAAATAGGATGAAGACAGAGCTCAGGCACTTCTCATGTTTGATACTCTATTTCAATAATCGGAAAATAAGTCAAACCCTTTTTAAGACACATCTAATGAATGAAATCATTGTCGGCGCAAAAACTCAATTTAAAAGACAAGTGTTTTAATTTTGATTCACAAACTGATCATAACATTAATCACTTTTGCCTCTAAAATGTAAAAATTGTTAAATTTAATAGATTTATATAAAACACAAAAATTCTCTCATATTCTATACAATTGTTTTTTAGTATAAATTTTATGTTTTAGCTATAAATACAGTAAAACCTGACATAAAACCATTGAATCTCTTTTATGAAGTAAAGCCATTCCTTTAGAATTTTTAATCGTATTCTTTGACTTAAGAAACCTCTAAATGTAATCAATTTCACATTTTTCCACTTAAAAGGTTTTACTCTATTTATAATCAAATAAAACAAGACATTAGTTTTTGTTCTAGGATCTTTTATATAAAAACTGTAAATTATGTTAGATTATAAGAAAAGGTGTGCAAACTCACAGAATCAGGGTATTTCTGACTCTAAAATGATGAAATATTACTTTAAGTTCAAAGTATATTTTAAGATCATTTGATATCTAATGAAAATAACAGAAATAGTCATTTATCGCCTATTTTTCAAACATTTCAACTCATTTTGTGACACAATTTTTATTGATTCTATTTTTCGTATTTTTTGTCAAATTTTTCTTAATTTCCTTTAATTTTTTTCAAAAATATCGGAAATATTTTAATGGATTTGATTTTTGAAAAGTTTTCAAAAATACTTGAAGTTTGAATACAGGAATTTTGAACAAAACTCGTATTGAAAAGGTATGCCCTTATACTTAATCATAGAATTATATAGAAAGAGTAGCAAGGTTCTTTATTATAAGGCTATCAAAGAGAAATGGTAAAAATTGGAATATAAAGCTTTAAAGAAAGATAAAACTTTAGCTAGTATAATTATCAATGTTAATCAGGGATGGCGAAAGGTCTCAATCCTAGGGGGGGGGGTGAAATGGTCAAAATACCATTCCCTAGAGCAAAAAAGCTCGACAGATCTAGTGCTTGTCCATAGACGCTAATGTTAAGGGTTCAAAACTCTAGGGGGGATTTTGCCGATTTTGCTTTCCTAGGGGGGGGGGAATTCCGGAATACCCCCCCTTTGGCCATCCCTGGTTTAAACCAATAATTATATAAAAAGAAGTTTAAAAGATTGTTAAACAGATATGAGTTTATAAAGCAATTAATGTTTCAAATGAATGACAAAAACAAAACAAAAGAATAGGAGTTAATTGACATCTCTTTAAGTACGTTCTCCGCGAAGACGACGCGACAATTGTATATCTCTGGGCATAATAGTGACCCGTCGGGCGTGAATTGCACACAGATTTGCGTCTTCGAAGAGGCCAACAATATATGATTCACACGACTCCTGGAGGGCCAACAAAGAGGCCGTTTGAAAGAGAATTCCTTCCTTCAAATCTCTGGCTATCTCTCGGACCAGTCTTTGAAAGGAAAGTCTTGGAATCAAATTTTCCGTTGAATTTTGATAACGTCTTATCTCTCGAAGAGCTATAGTTCCCGGTCTGTAGCGATAGGGTCTGACCTTCACTTGAGATGTGCCGGCCGTCGATTTACGACACTTTCCACTACCCTTTCCTGTCTTAGTCTCGAGGACTCGCAGAAGATATTCTCTCGAATGCTGTGAAACATTGCGCTCTTCACTAATATTATGCAGTGAATCATCAGTTGAGGTTCGAAATCTTTTAACCCATTTGTGGGGATAACGTGCAACTCCTGATGTGCTCTTCCGGGCGATGTTCTTCTTCTTCGGGATATTCTTTGGTCTCATTTTATTCTCTTTAAATAATTAATGAAAAATATAATATTTTAGTAAATTTTTCATATTTTATCTTTTAATAAGCAAAACATTTAATAAAAGAATGAAAATAAAGTTAAATTCATTTTGTATTATCTTTGAATGTTTTCACCAATTTTTAGATGATATCACTAAATATTCGGAATTTTTCAAAAATTATTTGGACTTTTGTTACGACAGATAAACCAAAATGGGTGTATAATTAATTGAAACAATATTTTTGAAAAAAGTTATTTAAAATTACATTTGATTTTTGTTTAAATTGTTTAAATAAATTTTATTTTGTTTATCAAATAACAAATCAAATGAATGAAACTTTTTTTGAGACTTAAAGTCAGAGCAAAAAATATTTAAAACCCTTTCAGTATTGAAGGCAAAGAACTAAATGTTTTATTTCTTAAAAGTGATGTAATGTTGTCTTCAAACCTTAGATTTTTAAATTATGACTCATTGAGTGAAATACTTACAACCGGTTTATCACAAATAGCACCTGAATTGACCAAACTTTCTAATGGAGCTGAAATACCAAAGAAGTTTCTAGAAATTTCAAAGTATTGCATCAGATAAAGGGTTTTGTTGTCGAACATCAAAGGAAATTCATAAAATTTCTTAATAACTATTTGTATGATAGTAAAACTTTGATGAGTCATAAGTTAGCATAACAAATGAACTCGTACTCAGGGGGTGCCAGGAGGTATTTTGGCCCTGGCTCAAGGGCTGTTTCAAAATCGCAAAAAGAAATCACAAATTGTCCCATATTAGAGAATTTTAGGTGTTTTTCCTTATAATGCAACCATGTTTAACATATTTCATCAGTTTTTATGCAAAAAAAACAGAATTTCTGACCAAAAAAACGAATTTAGAATTTTGAAAAATATCGATCTAAAGTTGCAATTTTGACATTTTTACCCATTTTTGTTAAACTTTCTTCTATTTTTCTTATTAATTACAGCCATCCTTTGGTTTTATCGCTTTTTCCCAGATTTTTCACGATTTTCCCTCAAATTTTCTCCTCTTCTTCGGAGTGGGTCATTTCCCTCTCATCCCAGGTGAGGTATAAGGGTAATATTTTACATCCTTGTTAAAGATTGATATTTAGCTTCAGTACAAGATTTAGTTATGGTTTGTGTGAGAAAATGTAGCAAAATTATTAAGATATTAGAATTAAAACAAAATAAAATTAAAAAAAATTTTCATTAAAATAATATATCAATCAATAACTGTTTATATCAATTAAATTAAAATTTACCATTTAAGCCACAATGAAAAACTATTTTAAAAAATTACACGTTATAGATTAACTAGGGCATAGGGAAAATTATATTAAGCTTTTATATATTATATTCACCAATGGGCAAAAATATATGAAGCTTTACTTAAGTTAGCCTGATAACAAATACCTTTATTTATTTTTGGATATTTTGTGTATTTTCATAAGTCCATAAGATATTGAAATTTCCCTGATAAATTTAAAACACATATTTATTAATTTGTTTCAATGACTAACGTTTGTTTAAATAAATTACCCAAAAGTAAATTTTAATACAAATTCATTGATTTTACTAATCATTATTTATTGAATAATTTTGCGCGTTCCTTTTATAAGCTCAAAATTTTGAGCTTCATATATATTTACCCATTGGTGGTTATATTTACCTAAAATGTTAGGCTTTAATAATTAATTATTTTCTAATTGTTTTTAAATAAATTTTAAGAAAAAAAATTAAACCTTTCTCTCATATAATGATTAAATATTTCATTTCAACCCAAAGTTTACAAAATGTGTTATCAATATTTTAAAATTCAGTTATGTTTTATATAAAGTTAAACCATTGGGTTATATTAAAATAAAAAATTATAATAAAATAAGTTTAAAATCGTTACAAATTTGAATTCATTGGATTTAATTTTATTCTATTAAAGGTTTAGTAAATTATTTATTATTTGATTTAATAAATTGAAGACATTCTTATCAAACACCAAATAATTAATAATAACATTAAAATTAAATGAATTTAACTCAAAGGAGTCTTTTACGACAATTTTTGGCCCCACAATAGCAGATGATTTTCTTGTTGTCAATACATCCGATCTCATAGTTGTAATCCCAGGATAGCTCTTCATATGCTTTAATATCTTTTTTGGCAAAGAATGAAACCCACGGAAACCTTAGGTCGTGAGTATCGACGAACACGTTTTGGACAAAACAATTTGGTTCACACGAATGGTTCAAATATCGGCCGATATTTCCCGTCTTTTTTCCGTCTAATGTATAGCAAAAGTCTTCCATAAAGAAGTCTTTTCTAATCGAATAACTTTTCTTTGATTTGTCTTCCGTTCGCTTTCGGTGTTTGTCATCTCTGAAACTCCTCTCCAAACTTGTGGAACGACCAAAACCTTCGTTTCTGAGAGTGAAGTAACAAATAGAATCGTTATTACCTTCATTATTGTTAACGATTTCTTCGTCACTCGAACTCTTGTTTTCCTCTTCACTGAACTCAACCTCACTTTCATAGCCTTCCTTTAGATTCTCACAGATTTCAATGTAGTCTAAGTCAGCTAAATATTCGTCACCGAAAGCCTTTCCCTCCTTATCGGCCGCCACTTCATCAAGAATTTGTGCCGCATATATGCAGATGAATGTCCCCTTTGGCACATCATGTAATACCCTTACGCCCCAACCTTTCTTAAGTGTCTTAAAGAGTTGTAGTCGACATTTGATTCCATTTTGGACGACCCGATTGGCACACCTCTCATTGCACCGACATTTTTGATTGCATTCGTAAACACCAGTCATTAGAAATTTATTAAGTCTTTTGTATTTATATCCAAAGACCTGATCATTGCTCAAACGTAAAGCATCACTGGCTTCGAGTGTTAACTGTTGACACGAACACAACTGAGGGTTTTGACAGTTATCAGTACAGTCACAACAGGACAAGAAGTTGGGGTCCGGTTCAAAGTGAATGTCCGAATGAGCAAATCGGTCGGCCCTATATATAAATTGACCCAAAACTGTTGAATCAATTGAATTGACGCAAGAAATGGGTTGTCTTTCCATTCCATCAGTGATGTCATTGACGTGAAAATATGCTTTAAGTGGAGGAGAGTTTCCTAACATTGAAAAACTCAACGAATGAGTGAATAAATCGATATCGAGAATAGATTCAGTTTTTCGCAAATATTTCGAAACTTCAAAAATATTGTGGAGGCGTCGCCCACAGGGGGCTGTATAAACAACCCGTCTTCTTCCCCCATTTGGAGTGGTTCCCGTTTCTCTTCGATATCCGACAGCCATTGGTATGTAAAACGGGTTCTGATCCTTAAAGTTTTGGGATTCGGCCTCCACTGCAAAGTAAAAGATATTAAAAACAATTGTTTGGTTCACTATTTCAATGAACAAACCATTGATGCAGTCGTGAGAACACAAGTGTTTCACAAATAAAAGAG
>JAQIXI010001295.1:0-14496 GCA_034700165.1 Galumnidae sp. Gr-Ori-00277 | reverse complement strand
TGCGAGTCTAAAAATATGTGCCAAACTGTGCTAAATCAATGTTACGATACTCCTTATAAGATGTTGTACTCATCGAAACAAACAGAAAACAATTGACACTTTTCTATCTGACCACTAGTTTTCGAGATTTTGGACATAAGTTACCAAATTCTTTATAGAAATACATAACTGCGATCTAAAATTTTTATTACTTGTGGTGGGGCTCTGATTATAAGGACTTGAGTTTAGAGACGACAAACAATTTTAATAAATGAAAAATCATTAATAAATGACTTATTATTTGATTCTTAAAATTAAAGGGGAATAAAAACCTCTCTTTTGGCCATTTCTGATATTTTGTAAATTCAGTTTTATTGGAGAATTCCAACACTTCATTACTATTGGTTTTATTGTTATTAAAATGTATTTTAAGTTAGGATAGGAATTTTTAAAAATTGTGCTTGATTAATAATCAATGATTATACAGTGAAATCATTTATTAGGATCATCGCAATAACTATTAGGACTAATTGTTTGATCGCAAAACTATGGACACACTTTTTGTCACTAGAACTAATTTTTATATGAAATTAGTGCTTTTTCAGGCACTAATGAATTTTCCTAGGTAAATTTAATAAAATGATTATTTTTTCCAAAAACTATTAGGAATATCGCAACAATTATTAGGACTTTTGAATTTTCATTTAAGATTTGATATGAAATGTTTTTATTTTAAGAATTTATTTGAAATACAAGAAAATAAATAATTATAAACTAATGATTTGTTTTGTCTTCTTAAAAGTGGCGTAGATTTGAAACACATTTTTATAATTTATATCAAACATAAGCCACTATTTAAATACTGTATCATTAGTTCTCTCAATTCATTACTGGACACTTGTTTTACTCTTTTCTGTATATTTTCGATAATAATTAGTACTATTACTTCCATTTCTTAATTATTGTAAACTAAAAATAAGATATTTTTAATATTAAATTGAGTACTGCCTTTGATTTAAGTCAAATCCTAAATGAAAATTCAAAAGTCCTAATAATTGTTGTGATTTTCCTAATAGTTTTTGCGATCAAACAATTAGTCCTAATAGTTTTTGGGATGACCCTATTAAATGTTAATTTTACTGTATGAACAAGCAATAATTTCACCCAGATGCAATGTTTATTAAATCATTAAACAAATTAACGGAAATTGTTTGCATTTTTAGTCATTATTAGTCAGTACTTTTCTTTATAATAGAGTTTTGACCATGATACAACGTACAAGAAAAGTGAGATGTTTAATATATTAAGATTATTATAGGTTATATTTTTTAAATGAACTTGGTAATATTATTTAAGAATGAAAATTCAAAAGACTAACAAATTTGTTCTTTTTTCAGATATTAAATGATAAGTTTAAATGAAAAGTGAATCATATTTTGAGATGTCTTTAACTTTGAATATACCCACAGATTAACACTTCTTAAATACACTGTTCTTTATATCAGTTAAAACAAAAGACAAATCAATTGATTTTATTAATTAATTTGTGTCTAAACCTTAAAGAAGAGAAATAATAATCATTTCATCAAAATTTTAAAAGATATGGGTCTGAAGTAAACCTTTTCGTCAATTTGTCTGAAAGAGAGGCAATACTTCTTAAATGTGTTATTTGTTTAAATATCTTTGAAAAGGCCATCAAAAGTCAATGCGAACACATTTTGTAAAATATGTATCAAAGAGTAGATACAAAGCGGTAACAATACGTGTCTCGAATACAGGAAAGTCTTCCGCCGAAGACTACCATTTGAAGACATGACAAATGTAGCCATGGTAAGTATCATAATTCATAATTAATTAGTGATTAGAAATTAATTAATTTAAGTTAATATTATTAATCATAAGTTGAGTCACGAGTCGTTTGAATAAATCAATTAATTAATTAATATTTTGATTAATTAAAAACATTGTAAGAGAAGAGGAAGTGTCCAAAATTACTATATTTTTGTCTCTTTAGAGGACTTAATCCGAACCCTTTTTCCAAACCTTTTTTTATTGAAAAAGTAATTAACAATTAAAGGAAAAAATAGTTTGAGTTTTGCTGACATTTTGTGAGAAAAAGTAAAGAAAAGCAATAAATTTGATTATTTTTTATTTTGATTTAATTAAAATAGTTTTTGAGGAAAATCGCGATAAAAAAGTATATTAAAGTTATTCACAAATAGAATGTGGAGTCAACTGACAATTAAATTGAATGATTGAATTGTGAAATGATTTGAGGAAATATTGATTCAAAAATATCTATTCAAAAGAGGTACTGGGATACGATCCCTGCCATAGCTGTTGATCTCTAGCAACGGGCAATTGTGGCGTCGAATTGACATTACTATTATTATTATTACCCCCTAGGAGCATCTCTTGAATAAGACTATCTATTTTGGCGGTTCCCAAAAGTTTGGCAAATTGTATCTGCTCAATGAGTTGCCAGGTGATGCTTTGTAGAGGTGGTAACAACAGCAAAATCTCACCGAATCTGCCCCTGGATTCGTATTGATGGTCATTTATATAGTCTTCCAAACAGGTCTGGATTTGATGTCTGAGTTGTTTCACTTTGTGGGGTTCACTCAGACCTTTAGCTGCTGTTCAAACAATGGGATTGTATTAGAAATCATTTAAAAAACAATGGAATGATTTACTCGGATCGAAGAAGACTATGGCCTTAAGACATGCGAATTCACTCGCGTCCATATTTACGTCTTTCATTACGGCTACGATTTCGTCCAAAATTCTGTTCCCAATTCTACTGATCTCAGGATCGGTTGAGTGGCGAGAAATTATGTGATCGTTTCCCAACAAAAGGACGTCTTTCATTAATATAGATCTTCGGGACAGTCCTAAGAGTAAGTGCTCTCCGGCGTGACCTCTGAGTAAAGCCACTTGGTCGTCTATATTGAGTTCAGTGAATGCAGGAATGCATTTCGCCCACTCCACTAATATTAAGAGCTGTTGTTTCATCGAATCGCAGACATCGTTGATATTCGCAAACTTTTTCGACTGAAGATTAGTTTCAATCGGTTGGGGAGCGATCTGTCGGATATACAACACTTCTTATAATAAATTGTTTTGTTTTTAATTATTCAATCATTAAAAGCAAAAAAAATCAATTAAAATATGGTTTCGATTACGACTATTAAATATTAACTCTAAAGTTATAAAAGTATAGTTTTAAGTAAAGATAACTTTATTTTGAGTCCAACAGTTTTATAGCAATAATTTTGTTATACAACAAAATATACAAATAATTAGTTCCACTGATTAATATCATTCATTAGTACCACTTAGGGTTCAAAAATACAAAGATTTTTCAAACTAAACACAAACCCAATTTGTTGGACCCAAACCCACACTTGAGTGCGGGTCTTATTGGGTGTACAACACAGTGTGGGTTAATTAGTGGCCTAACTTCGAGCTCTACTTCCGTTCATTTCAATTATATTAAATTATAATAAAATCTATAGTAAATGACTTCGACTAAAGATATAAATAATATTTCAATTTTAAGTTAAATAAATTGAACTAATTTAACTCAAAATAGAATTACATCTAGATCATGTAATAATCCAATATCAGTTGATTGACTTGTATCAAGGGCATTTTTTGATAGAAATGACTGCAGTAAATGCGTTTATATTGTATATAATTCAGTCATTTTAAAGATAACTTTTGTTTATAATTTTTATTATTGAGACAATTGATAGCCTCCGAAAACTTTTCATTTTTTAGGATTTGTTTAAATGTATTCACTTTTACTCTCGTTTTTACTAAAAATTATGTTTTATTTTATTCCATTTAAAACAGACTAAACAACAATTTGTGTTTCAGTGTTGGATCACATTTACAAACCATTTAATTAACTCATTTGCAAAGTTTGTCAATAATTTAATCGGTAATGAGTGTCACGAGAGATAGTCTCACATTTATATACAGACAAATATAGAAACACTCATTTATAGGGAATAACTATTAAATCCTTTGGAAATGTTTTATTTGAAAAAAAGTTGAAAAGAATTGCCTTTTGTTTAATTAGACTTTAAGTCACTATTGAAAGATATGAGAGAAATCATGCATTAAAAGTGTCGCTAATATTCTGATTTAAGTAACGTATGCGTGATTAGAGCGTGACTTCACTACTGATCAAAATATTTTCATTTAAATTAGTTTCTGATAAAAAGTGTCAAATAATTGATGGGTTAAATTGCTAGTAGTGATACGTACTGTTCGCGTGTATTGTTCTGCGTGAAGAAGTGCACTAATAGAAGTGCCGCCGTTATTATTTGAGTCGTCATAACTTGGTCTTCGACAAGTGATTCTATCCCTTTCATTTTGAACTGCCTCTTTTTTCATTCCGGCTCTGAAACATTTTTTGAGTCTACAATATCTGCATTGATTGCGTTTGTCCTTGTCGATTATACAGTTCCTATTGAACCTACACGTGTACTGATGGCTCTTACGGACAGAGCGTCGGAAGAATCCCTTTTTCAAAGTAAAGCAAATATCAGTTTTGAATTATAGGTTTAGTTTTGAAATATTCCTACTTTACAACCGTCGCAACTGAAGGCTCCGTAATGTTTTCCAGTGGCCTTATCTCCACAGATGGCACAGGGCTGTTGAAGACCACTCGGGGGCGAGTTTTGCCCATTCAAATGGTTGGGTATCGATAAGTCCCCGTTTGGGTCTAATCGTGTAAAATGAAAATATTAGTACAAATATTTGCAAACTTTCCTCAAAATTGTTTATTCAATTCAATTCAAATTCACTGAAAATAACTTTTTATGCAAAACTAAAGCGAAAAAAGTGTCAAAGAGTATCAAAAATGGAAATTTTTAAGATATGTCCAAAAATAGTCAATTGTTTATCATTTGATTGATAGCCAAAGGAATTGATTGGAGATTATGTACTGTCATGAGAGCCATTAGACTTTGGACTCAGAGTGAGAACTTCTGTACTCAAAATGTAATCGAAATATTAATGCAATTTTCGAGACATTCATTGATTTTAAAGCAAAGATTTAGTCTTAATATTAAAACAAAATATTATCGATGAGAACAACAAATCAGTCAATCCTTGAAATTTCAACATCACTTCACTATCGGTTAAATGAATGGAAGGCCATTTTAGAATGATTTTAGCCAGACGTACCTGGTACATTTGTAGTGGTAAAACATTGATATCTCATTTCTTCAAATTAATGAATACAATATTTAACTTTAGTTCTAAACAACGCTTTTATATATCGTTTCTTATCTGAGAAATAATTGAGAAATAATTTCCGATTAATTTAGTCTTTGATATAAACTTTACTAAAATTCTATTATCAAAAGGAATTGAATGATTGAGAGCTGAACAGATGTACAACTTTTGGACATCTTGTGGTTTAGGACATGTGACAGTTTTAATAGAGGTTAAACCCATTTTCAAATTTAACACTTAATCTGAAATTTGTGAGGAGCCGACAGTCGTATATAAAATTTAGTGCATTTCTGAGTCATATATTCATTGAAATCTCAAGAATTTATAGATTTTTCAGTCAAAACACATTAAATTATGTGTAGAAACAGTTAATGTAAATGTATGGAAGTGTTTGTGTTTGAGACCAATGCAAACACCAGATCTAAACTGTTGTAGACTCGAATACATCTCTTATCAGACCAAACAAACAGTCAGTCCCATAATCGGTCTAAGGATCTAATTCTGATTATATGCTCTTTAAATAGAAACACAACAGATATTTATAAAAATGTTAACAACCATTGATATTATATTAGAGTTCAAAAATTATTTTTATTTAATCAATTCGTCACTAAATCTTTTTTTCCAATCAATTAAAGGATAATAAGTGATTCAAATATGGTTTTAATCTTAAACTTTTTTTTGAGAAATATTTTCAAAAAACGAGATAAATATCTTGAAAATGGATACTAAATGGAAGGCATATAACGTGATGTTCGTTGCAATCGTTTGACAGACAAATAAAAAGTGTTCTAAAAGTTATGATTTGTATTATGTTTCACAATCCCATCTGTAATACTATATTTTATTACTTCGAAAAGCCTTCACAACACTTAACCTGCACTTAACCACTGCTGACAATAACTGATGTACTGCACCAACACTTCAATATAAAATTAAATTATACTAGACTTCAATCTCGTTAAATAAAATTCACTTACATTTAATTAATTAACAAATAATTAAAGAATTTGTTAATTTATATGACAATTAGATTCAGTACTTAAAGAATATCAGATAATTGTTTCTAAATTAAGAAATGCAAAATTAGGCACAAATTTTTCACATTCAGTATAAAAAATGCATATTTTGTCAAAAAGTTTAATAATCAGTAAAATTGTTGTTCAGAACGCGTGGGAAAATGTTTAAAAAGTATTTTTTAAAATGTTATCTAGTTCCTTCTTCTGAATTGCCAATAACTTCAGTTACTTTTAGAGCAATTTTTAATCCCTTTTTGAATAAATTTTTTTTCGGTTTATATTCACTGAAATGAAGTCTAAAATGTATTTAAATTTTAAATATTAATTCGAAACAAAGTTTTAAGACATAAGTCAGACCTGAAGACAATGTTGTGGTGAAAGAAACAGTGATGTCATACCTGAGATATTATGGGTTATAATCGGAGGACCCGACATAACTTCATGAGTAGTGTTTTGTATAATTGAGTGAACACATGGAATGTTAACCGACGATGAGTTGTGCGGACCATTACTTAATTGTATGATATGTCCGTTACTTCTATTCCAGGACTGTGTCTGATAGACAGTCCACTCTTCATTCATATTTAAACAAAAGTGAATGTCTGTCACAAATAGTATATCATAACAGAAGTGGCGGCAATTCTTTTCAAATATATCAACCGATGAACTGACGTTTAATGCAAATGAAAAGCACAGAACAATATTCGGGGCCGCTTTTTACGGCTCCGGAAGTCTAACCAATCAAATCAATATTTATTTGGTATTAGTCGTCCATTTGAGTGAATGAAATTTCATACCAAATATGATTACATTGATTAGTGATCGAATTGCATCTTGCAAACTATTCCTATGTTTTGCCAATAAATGACTCTTAAATACGACAAAACACTAATTTCTCAAAATTATTGCAATAATAACTAAACTTTATATAAACTTTTATAGATTTAATAAGATATGCACGAAATGGCTTTAAAAGTAGCCAATAGTCAGTTATTCTTTGTAAACAAACTTTTTAAATATCCTTGCTAAATTTATACTTAAATTTTAGTCAGAAAACTTTATAAACAGATAAAAAGTTGAGTTTTATATAATTGAAGACTAAATTGTATTCACTTATATAATAGAAATGAATGGAAAGTCACTAATAAATTGAGTTTTGATTACTTTCTTCACAAAAACTGATTAAAAAAATGTTGAGTTCTTCTAAAGAAAGAAAACAACGACTGGAACTCACTTTTGGAAAATTGCTTATAATATGAAAAATGTGAAACTCATTGCAAGTGAAGACCAATTGAAAAGTACGACACCAATAGATTTGAGGCTTTCAATGATTTGATCAGAACATGAATTTTCAGAATAACATTATTTTTGCTGTTTTTTAGTTGTTTTGCTTTAAATTATTACTCATTACTTATAGGACGGCCTTTAAGTGCAATGAAACTAATTTAAGCGAAAACTATTTTATGCAAAACCAAAACAATATTTATATAGAAATAAATATACATAACATTATATGTATACAAAATGAGAAATGAGCAAGGTGGTGGTGATGATGGTGGTGCTCACAATCATAATTGTTAGGCAATAGTGGTTGTAATGGCAAAAGAGCTCACATTTCATTTCATTTTCAATTTAACTTTAATTTTACGATTTCTGTTAACGAATGAGTCAGGAATGGGCAACAAATGGGCACATCTTTTCCAAAAGGGCTAATTTATCAGTGATGTTTTGTTAGATTTAAACAAGATAAATTATCGATAAAAAATAAAACTTTTCAATAGAAATCTTTTCAATAGAAATTTGTTTTCCAACAAAAGGGGTTTTAATCACTAAAACCCCCGAAATTTATATCAAAGTTTTGTAAATAATTGATAACAAGGATATCGATATCCTGTTAACTAAAAATCGCCATTTTTTTAACTTTTCATTGAATTTCTTGAAATTCAAAAATTCTTTGAGTTTTTACTCTGAAAATAAATCTTGCTCATTTGAATACACAGAATGAAATGAACAGAATTTAAACTGGGTTCAAGGCAAAAAATGCTTTAGCCAAAAAATGTTGCTTGCTTATTTTGGTGAAATGTAGTGGAAAACGATAAGCAGACAAACATTAAGGTTAAAAAATAGCCATGGTCACAATTTTAGAAATTGATTTAACGATTGAAAACTTGAGTTATTAAGACAAAAGTTGTATAAAAATGACTTAAAAATAACAAATTTGTGTAAAAGTATTTTCCCATAATTTTTAAATATTTAATAGAAAAAACCTAAGAATCCATAGACTGAAGCCATTCATTCATTTGTAGTTTAACTTATTTTTGTATTAGAATTGTAATAAAGAACCTTGCGCACCTTTGAATTTATATTAAATAAGCAGCGAATGATACGGACTATTAAAACCACTTTTGAGAAGTCAATAATTCTATGTTTTTGCAAATGGTTTGAGAATTTTATGAAACTTAATTCCGAAACGACTGAAATGTATTGAATGTGAGAACCAATTCTAAAGAGACTCAACTCATATGTATATATAGCGAACGTAATGATGATTCCCGAGAATATATTAGGCGTTAAATTTATGGCCTCTTATGTGCACGAGTTGGCTCTCCTCTCCTTTTTATACCACAAATTAAACGAATTCATATCCATGTCTTCACAATAAGGATAAATCCGCTCCGACTGTCGTTTCAAACGCTCAAAATCACCAAAACTTAAAACTTTTTTGAATGAATCATAACTTCAAATACTTTTTTCATTTAATTTGCTGTAAATATAGTCCAACTCTACTATATCTCACTTTACATTCATATACTTTCAATTAATGAAAATTAATTTTAAAATTATTTTAATTGAGTTTTAATTCAATTTTTATATGCATTAAATTTTAGGGGATTAAGAGAGAAAGTTAGCTTGATTAAAGAAAGTTAGCATGATCAATAAAATGTGATAAATTATCTTATTTAAAATGTTTATATTTTTATTTGAAACTATGATTAAACTTAAATTAATTGAAATAATTATAATTTTTGTTTGAAACCATATTTTACCCAAAATTTGACAAAATTTTTATGGGAAGAGTTTTGTGAATCTCTCAGACAGTTGTTCACAATATTTGGCTTTTGTGTACATAAACTAAATTTTTATCTCTCGTAAACACTTTACGGAAAAGTTATCTTAGAATTTATTGAGTTTAATGAAAAAAATGTATTTTTGCCTCAAAATAATTTTTTTTTGAATGAAGACTCAGTTCTTAAGTTAGGATAAGTTTTGTATTATTTTCGATAAGTATATTAACATAAATATATAAAAGAAGAGAACATACCTGAGACGGCGAGACTGATACCCATAACCTGAGGAGTGGGGACAATAACTCCATGAGTACTGTTTTGTACGATTTGATGAATTGACGCCACATTTGCCGTCGAGTTATGGACGGTAGCGTTGACCGCATTGACGTGAACGCCTTGTGCGTTGGGTTCAACACTGGACTGTGCCTGGAGCACAACCGAAGTGTCTTTAAAATCGTCATTCATAGTAATGGCGCCCAAAAAAAGCGAATTCGCTATCAATTGTTAATCGCGTTTATAGACGGGTTCAAAGGTCAACATTCATCGGAATAATAGAGTAATAGTTATTTATATATAGTTAACGGTTAGCACAGAATTGATGCTTAGACAGTAATAATGCCTTTTGACCGTTTAAGCAATTGGGCGGCCGGTTCACAGCGAAGGAATGCTGATCCTTAGCCAACTATAACTAAATAAAGCTAATTATCGTTAACGACGTATTATTACTGTATTTCTAAGCAACCGATAACTGTTATCAATCAAAAGTCTTTATTCAATTGCATCTCAACTATCAATTGGTTGCTCTCCTCTGACATTATCTCAAATCACGTGTCCTTCTATTTGCGTAATCCGAGACTTGAGCTAAACGTTCGGCAAATTATTGGATTCAAGTCTTTAATAATAAATTATTCAATGAATTGCTTTCAAAACAACCAGAAAACAGTCCTCAGAGACCAAACGAGTTCTCATAAAAAGCAAATACTTTAGGAATAGTTTGAAATATCCTTTCATTTGTTTATTTTTATTGAAAAACTATTCGAACAATAAATCGATATTTAAATCATTTACATTGAATTGAGAAAAGACTCAATCGATCGCTTGTTTTACACATTTATTATTTAATTTAAAATTTTTGTAAAAAAATATTTGTCTAAAAACTAAGTCATATCACAGGAATATAATTAGAAAGAGTTGAGTCAATTGTTGAGTTAAAGTTTACTCTCGAGTCGTTCCACTTTTGAGTGTCTATTTATTTGAGTCAATTGTCCGTCAAATGCGGCGCCGATTACTTCGTTTATATGCGAAACAAAATGGAAATAGACTTCTGCCTAATCACCGAAAAATGTCACACATTTTAAGAGAAGATTTAATTAATCGATACCTGGATTGTTGTCGGAATTTCTTTCAAATCCTTTTCGTTTCTTTTCGGCAAAATAATTCTACGAATACCTGCGCGATGTGCGGCCAACACTTTGCTTTTAATGCCTCCAACGGGAAGAACGAGTCCTCTTAAAGTTATCTCTCCAGTCATCGCAACGTCAGAGGCGACTACTTTACCGGTAAATAATGAGACTAAAGCCGTTACAATTGTGACACCGGCTGAGGGCCCGTCTTTGCCAACGGCACCGGCGGGAAAGTGAATGTGAACATCAAGTTTTTCCATTATATCAGATCTATGATTGGAATCAAAAGCGTAGTCCCGGATATGTGTTCGAACCCAATTGAGAGCCAACTTTGCAGACTCTTTCATAACATCTCCCAATTGTCCGGTTAATATGAGCTGTCCATCGCCTTCCATTTTAGTGGCCTCAACAAACATGATTTCCCCGCCAACAGTAGTCCAGGCCAAACCAACTGCAACACCGGGAAGACCCAAACGAGCAGCAGATTCGTTCTCAAACATGGGTGGGCCTAATATGTCCTCCAGAGCTAATTCGTCGACAATTACTGGTAATTCGGGAGGACTTATCATTTCTTCAATGGTTTGCATTTCATTTGAATCGTCAACAGAAGAATTCTCATTAGAAGAGATTTGGAGTCCATTATTTTCTACAACTTTAACGGCAACGGCTCGACAGACGGCACCGATCTTTCGCTCTAAATTCCTAACTCCTGCCTCTCGAGTATACTTTCCTATGAGTCCCATCAATGCTTCGTCAGTTATTTCAAGTGTTTGTGAAGTCAGTCCGTGTTCTTTGAGTTGTTTTGGCACCAAATGATGTCTTCCGATGTGCTGTTTCTCGTCGTGAGTATATCCAGGGATTGAAAGAACTTCCATTCGATCGAGAAGTGCTGCCGGAATAGAGGTCGTAGTGTTAGCGGTTGCGATAAACAACACTTGGGATAAGTCGAACGGAACGTTTAAATAGTGATCAGTGAAGGCACAATTCTGTTCCGGGTCTAAAACTTCAAGAAGAGCTGCAGCCGGATCGCCATGAATTCCCGACGCCTTAACAAAAAAAAGAGTCGCTTTTGAATATTCAATGATTTTGGAAAATGAATACCATTTTATCGATTTCGTCCAAAAGAAATACTGGATTTTTTACGCCAACAGTCTTTAAGCCCTGAATTATTCTTCCGGGCATTGAACCGATGTATGTCCTTCGATGTCCCCTAATATCTAAATGAAAACTTATCTATTAAAACAAAATAAAAGAGTGAAGGAAATACCAGCTTGGTCACACACTCCGCCCAAAGATATTCTATGGAATTCACGTCCTAAAGACTTGGCAATAGATCGGCCGACACTCGTTTTGCCGACGCCTTTCAATATAAAATCAATTAATGAATGTTTAAAATATTTGTGGAATACCAGGCGGTCCAACAAAACAAAGAATGGGTCCTTTAAGTGAATTCTTGAGCTGACGAACTGCTAGATATTCTAAAACTCGTTGTTTGAGTTTATCCAACCCGTAATGGTCTTCATCCAAGTCTTGTCGCGATTTTTTCAGATCTAATATCTCAGGAGAGGTCTTATTCCAGGGAAGGTCTGTCATGAGTTCCAAATAGTTTCTGGTCATCGCATGTTCGGGCATATGTGTCGGCATTTTCTTAAGCCTCGATAACTCTTTAAGTGACACTTTTCTGGCGTTTTCTGACATTTCTGCCGATTTAATTTTACGTTCGATCGAAGCGATATCGTCCGCGTCATCCATATCTTCATCATCAAAGTCCAGATGATTTGGTCTTCCAATATCTGTCAATCTGTCCATTTGTAAAGTTTGGGTTCCGAGAGTACCGTCTTTTTTGGCCTTTTGAAGCAATTGTAAACCCTTCCCATCAAAAGAGACAATTAATTGTTTGTCCTTCAAGAAAGTGTCGCATAATTTTAAATTTTATCTTAAATTAACTCTTTATTATTTTTTGGTCCTTTTTCTCAAATATCGCAAAATAATTGACACAAAACCCATAATTTAAACTAATTTTACTAATAATCATGAATACTGATCCTCATATTTATATTATTTTACCTTGCAATTTATAAGTTTATGGGCAATCATTTTATAATATAAAGGACTTGTTTTATGCAAAAAATTGGCTCATTTTATAATGACTGTTAACCTGCAAAATATCTCTCGTTATGTATAACTTATTTAAAATAATTACTTCTATTTGTCGAATAAGAAGTGGAAGTGTTTTACGGAAACGTTCGGCCAAATCGACAGAATCTAAAATTTGAAGCCTCTCTGCGTGAGAGGCCCTCACTATAGCCGCACAAACATCGGGTAAACTGTGAACAGGAAGTGAATTAAGAAGTCTTTTGAGTCGAACTACTGCTGGCACTGAGAGGTCGAGCATATCTATCAGTCGTGACGCCTGTTCTCTGAATTTTTCCATCAGTTCTGAAAGTTCGGCGTTTTCCTCACTAATTTCTGAAATGAAACAAAAGTGAATATCAGAGCAAATGTGTGCCCAAACCTATTGCCGGCAATTTATCCAATTGTTGGACGAGTCCTATCAAATATGGCGACTCCACTACAATGGTCTCCATTTTGAATCGGCACAAACCGGTCACAAGAAGAGTAAAGGCTGGTCGGGGCCAATTGGTTCCGGTCACCTGCACTACAATACCGGCGCAACCGATAGAATGCATACCATTGTTCTCATCTTCAATATTAGAGTTGGAAGTATTGGTGGATATCTCTTTGGGAACGACACCTATTATGGCACTCGAAAGTGTACTCCGATTAAGAAGATGACTCCTGACCATGCTCATACTACTCATGCAAATTCAAAATAAATTGAGTCATATTTATAACTAAATATGTTTTTATTTATAAAAGTTTGACACAAAAACTAAAATTTGATATAAAATAATGAATGACTTAATGACTGTTTGACTCACTTCCGATAAGATGTCACCGGAATTCTGATACTCGAACCTAAGAATAATTGAATTGATTATGGTCATTTGCATTGCACTCCATTTATTTCGAAATTAGACAATTAAATACCCGGAAAGAGGACGCCATCAATGATTAGAATAGGAAGACGTCGAGGAAGTCTTATTGAGTTTGTTGTCATTTTAGAGACCCGTTTTAGACATCAATTATGAAGAATTATCCCAAAGATTATGGATTTTTTATTTAATTTGACTCAAATAAAGGTAAGTTTAAAACACAAAATTTGACACAAATATGAGTTCAGACGTAAATCAAATCAATGTTTATATTTTTTTATTGAATTTTACCTTCAATTAAGTGAAACATTTGAGCGCTATTTTCAAACTAAAACTCGATTTTCATAACGAGTTTTAACTATTTTTTAAGTGATTTTTCCTTAAATTTTATTTTGTCTGAAATTTTCCGATTCTTTTTTCAAATAATATTTTTAAAAAAATTATTTTCAAAAAAATCTGTTTTATAACTTAAATATACAAATATATTGTTTTACAAAATATTGAAAACTAATTGAAAACCAAATGACTGAATATAATATGAAAATCTCCGGATATTGTGAACTGCGATTATCACTTCATTTAAATTAATTTATTAATATATTTGCAAAAATATGAGTTCATGTGATTTACATAATCGGAACAGTTTTGTAATTTATTTACTCGCACTCAACCCGTCCTCATCTTTAGGCTCTGACTCCGAGGCTCAGAGTTTTGAATAACAATTTTTTTGCGGCTAGGGGGGGGTACCCCAAATACCCCCCTATACCCCCCGTGGCCATCCCTG
>JAQIXI010001294.1:0-14514 GCA_034700165.1 Galumnidae sp. Gr-Ori-00277 | reverse complement strand
GTCTGGGGGTCTAACTTGAAAAATACGAAAATTAGGGTGGGGGTAAGCTTTTTATTGCACTTTTGAATAACAATTTTCGGTGCCTTAGGGGGAGTGCCCCCTAGACCCCCTCTTGCCGATCCCTTCCTGTATTCTGGTCAGAGTTGGGGTCAGACTTCGAGTCAACCACTCAAATCGATTGATGACATGATTGATGTCATAAAGATAATTCTTCCAGGTCTGAAAGAAAGCATTTCGAATTTGTTGCAAATCTGTCCTATTGGCAACACCTTGCTGAATTTGGTGCTGAACATTCCCGAAAAAATTCTTGAATTGTAAATAATTGGTATCTAAACATGTGGTTATTTCCATATAAAAGATCCAGTTTATGCGAAATACACTTATTAATAATAACTTATTATAAACGTTAATAATTATTTAATTATTTTTATAATGATTTTTAATTCGAGAGAAATTCGATAAAATTGTTTTCATCAAAAAATAATTTTAAATAATAAATGAATTATTAAATGAATTTCGTGTAAATGATCTCAACTTAACAATCATTCAAACCATTAGAGAGTAAAACACTTAATATAATGAAAGTGTTTTTATTTTATTAAAATGTTATGCAATGAAATTGAGACAAATATTACTGTATTGGCAATTAACAAGTTTACTTTAGAAAAAAATGTTATATTTAAAGTTCTATTGGATAAGGTTATAATTGTCTATTAAGACTGGTTAAAATTATTATCCAGATAATTTATGCAAAAGAAATTCCTTGGAATTAAGGTAAGAAATATTTATCAATTTTTATTAATGAAAATATTTACCTTGGTTAATTAATTTCAATATAAACTATTTATTAATTTATTTTTATAACATTTTATATCAAAAGAAACTAGGGAAATTAATCTAGATAATAAGCAAATAAAACTCCATTTACTTTAAATTAAATATTTTTATTTATTAAATAAATTTTAAACCTGTTCAATTTAGGAAAATAACAATAATAAATAATCAAGATAAAATTAAAAGCTATCAAAAATGACGGCCATTACAACAAAATTAAGCAAGGATAAAACTGGATCATTCACTTCGAAATTAAATTACAAAATAATATTAAAGACAATAATTTTTATTGTCTGTACTTTTGGTCTCATTCGACAAACGTATCAACTCATCGAAGAGTACAATAGAGGACAGACTGTTGTGAATATTAAATATGAAACCATTAAATACAATAAAATCCCGGGAATTACAGTATGTTATCCGGAGGCCATATCTATGTTAGCGTTGACTCAAAAGTACCCCCAATTCAGACCATATTATGAAAAATATATAATTACCATTAGAAATATGAGCAAGGGTCAAAACAGAAGTCAATTCTTTAATAGCAAGCTAATGGAAAATTACCATGATGAATTCAGTTCCAAAGTCTATTTCGAACTAAACCCAGAACTCAGACAAATATTTGATATAAGTATTCCATTCAATCAGTCAGAGATGGCTTTACCTGCAATTGACATAACTCTAAAAGGAACAGCTCTTCGAAAGAACCGGACGGTTGACAGCGTAGTCATCACTGATTATAATCCAATTGAGTCCATAGTTTTGAGTCCATACGCTTTACATCATTGGTATAAATGTTTCACTTTTTTCAGTCAATTAAATAAGAAATGGAGAGAATTCCAGATAAATGTTAAGGAAATAAATGTGCTTGTCTACTACAATGCAACCTGGTTTCCAGTGACAAGAGTGGGAACGCCTGACTTTAAGTTATCCATTCATTCAGCGGATGAGTTACCACAAGAAGACTCAGATAACTTTATTGATTTAAAACTGTTTCACTTCTATAAAATAACTTACAATCGATGGAAAACTGTATTCTTTGGTCCGACCCAACACTCCAAATGTCGGGACTATAGGTTAGAGGACGACCTCTTCTACAACAGAATGCGTTCTAATTGTCTCAAACATTGCGTTCAACAAAAGCTGACTGAATGCGCTAAAAGTGAACAAAATATTAATAATGAGCAAGGTTCATTTGGATCAGAAGATTGTTTGTTCCAATCACACTCACTTTGGAGCAAGCAAGATCTTTCAAATTACAAACCTATCAAAAGGTGTGACTTTCATCCAAATGATGGCATCAGAAAAAGTATCGACAAAAAGTACTTCTGTTTCACTAAAGAAATGGACAGAATTGAGTCAAAGTGTGAGCTCAGGTGTTATTCCAAATGTGTTAACCGTTACTATAATTATGAGGTCAACACCAGAGCTGATAACGAAAAATATTACGACTATTATTCGATTATCAAAATAATTCACAACCATTTGCCGGATCAGATCACTGAACATTTACCAGAGATGACATTCATCCAGGTTGTATCTAATTTTGGTGGTCTACTTGGTATGTGGTTAGGCCTCTCAGCTCTGGCCATACTTCGCTTTTCGTTGAATCTCTTCTGATATAGAAATATATGCGCAAGATCAAATTTATTTTATTTCAATTAATAATAACCGCAAATAATTTCTAATTTTCAACAATATTTCTTGGAGCACATTTCATATGTGCAAGATCAAATTTACTTTAATCTGAACATTTTAAAACATAATCATGCATAATCAAATATTGTACCAAGAGTATAAAATTATTTATTAAAATATTAATTACTATTTGTTTTGTAATCTAAAGATAAATATTATTTTTTAAAATATAAAAATTTAGCCCTTGATAGTTCTGTTGATTCATAATTGATAAATTGAATCAATTTTACTCAAATGGCAATTTTGTTGCCATAGCTTCACAGTAAACTTATCTTAATATTTTATATAATAACCTTAGAATCTTCTAGTTGTGAATTCCGGTACTGTGAATATTCCCTTGGTGTGTAAAGTTTACTTAATGATAGTTTACCTAATAATATGGGTTTAAGTTCTCTGTGAATGCTCTAAGTTGCGTATGGGGTTCCTTGTGCATTTGCTCATGCACAGTTTGCAGATTCTATTGTTATATTATAATGTTTGAAATGTTTTTAAACTTGAAATCATGGATATCATGTCCTCAAACCAAAGGCCGGCCATTAGTTTGTTGACTACAAATGATTTATTTAGTGATTAGCATTGAAAAAGATAACAGAGTTTACCCAAAGTGTCAGCTAAAGCCATCCGAGCAGTGGTTGAATATTAGCTGTGATTTGAGTAAAATTAACTCAATTTATTAAATATTGTTTTATTTTTAAATAAGAATTTAACTAGATAATTTCACAAACTTTATTTTCAAATTAATCTTTACAAATAGAAACTTACCTAACATAAACCTTTTGCCTCGGATTCGCTTTTGGGAAATTTTATATCTGGGTTTGTAAATAAAATAACCTTGGAAAATTCTTCATCTGCTTTAATATCAGATTTATTATTACACTTCACTTCAACTGAAAGCGAAGGATAAACAGACGACACAATTAAGACACAAATTAAAGAAAACTTACTCGATATCATTTTCATAGAATTTGAAAATATTATTAAAACTTTATTTAATAATATTTATATAAATATTCAAGGTCATACATAACTTTTGAATTTTATTTCATTCTTTAAATATTTACAAATTGTTTATATTCTTTTGGTTTTCCCATCCCTTCAAATGTTGTCTATTCATCTCTCAATCAAAAGTGAAACTTCAGGTTTGAGACCTGCACTACAGGTTTAACACTTGACCCGAAGCTCCAGGTCTTTGAAAGAATAAGAAATTTTAGTTAACATAACTTTTTGAAGGGATGGGATAACTTTTTGCAGGTTATTATTTGCCGGTTGTTATTGATTTCAATTTTATGATATATTTATTACTCAATAAAATGTTTTTTCGGAATATTTCCATAACATGAAAAAAATTAACCAAATTTGAAAATCCCTTTATTCATTTTTTATCTTGGATATTTTTAATATTAATAGGTAAAACATCAATTAAGCGCAAACATTAAAAGTGTTGTTTGTTTTGATCCTAGAATTTAAAATTTCTAATTTTCACACCTTATCTAACATTTGAATTAACCATAAATATAAGACCTTATCAACAATTATAGAATCCTTGAGAACTTTAAAAACTTTTATAAACTATTTTGTCTGAAATACCACAAAATAATTTGACCAAAACTACAGAATCCTTGAGATTATCAGCACTTCTTGTCTTTTTCAAGAAGTTATATAATAAAAACATAGGCTTTAAATATAGGAATTTTCCGATAAATTTTCCCATAAATTATCTTTTCTTCACTAGAATTGATGAACAATTAACATGGTTAGCTTATTAGATAGCTCTCAAATTAGCAAGATTAAATTCTTTATAAAATAATAGCTTCTAAAAGTAATTATAATAAATTTGTTATAAAATATAAGAAAACCATTAAATATAAGCACAACTGAAACAAAGAAAACCAATAATTAAATGAATAAAACAAATGATTTATTGAATTAATTTATATATTAATATTAATTAAAAAAAACTTAAATAAAATTTGAGTAAAAGTAGAGAGCATTGAGTGCTTTACTTGTTTTGACTAAAAATCAACAATAATTTGGAATTTGACTGACTGTTGATCAAAGAATTTCATCTCTTCTATCGATTCCCTAAAGACATGACATTCAACGAAGAATAGAACACCAGTTGAGGGACGTCTCAGATGAACAAATAAAAAGGGTGATACTGTGCTAGAATTGCTAGGTAATATGAAATATCCTAGTGGAATACCATTTCGGGGATAGTAGTGAATGGGACCGACTAATTCCTTGTCCACATTACTGACTCCATCACATTTTACGTGAACTCTTAAGTCAAGAGTCATATTATTGGTGATCCACTTCGAGACAGGTTTCATATCAATCAGAATACAAGGATCGCCATATCGGAAGCCAAAAGTCCGTTCCTCAGAGCACTCGCTATTTTTAGTCTCATTAGTTAAAAGACAGAAGAAATCATTATTTGAGTCACAGTTTTGGCTCGACTTTTGCTTTATATAATTCTTAACGTCAATGAAATGCTGTTCCCAATTGTTAACATTAATCTGAATGAGTTCTTCATTCAAACGATTGGGTCGTATCTCAAACTTTGTGTCGATGTTGTCCTCAGATTTACTCTTTGAAATAATACTGAAAAACCATTCGATACCATAGAAATTGACCAAGGTCACAATTGTAAATATAATTATGAAAATTATTGAATGAATTGATCGCTGAAAATATTTGTTCTTGAATCTTTTGATCTTCAATGAAAACGGCAAAAACTTTCGCCTACTTTCATGATCGCCAAGGCCATTTAAATTATTGTTCACTTGATCATCTTGGTCATTAGGATTGCTCTCTTCATTAACTCTATTACTATTCATTTCCATTTTGAGTCAATAAAACTGTAAAAACAAATTTAATTAATATTTTAAACATTAATATATTTATATATTAATTATATATAAATATATGTTTGATATAAAAGTTTAAACACATTTTAAATATTAATAAATTATTTTTCAAATATTAACTTTTAAAAAAATATATTAGCCATGCATATTTTACTAAAATTAGCATAACTATCTTGAAAATTATATAAATTAAATATTAATTAATAAACTTATGTTTCAATTTATTTAACAACACTTACAAAAGGATATCCTAAATGACAGCATAACAAACAAATAAGCAAGTACAAATTTGTCAAAATATATTATTGAACTTTAAATGACACAAATATTTTTAGACACTTAACAAAACTAATTAACAAGCTCATTTTCTATTGAATTAAAAGAAAAGAATAATCAAGCAAAGAAAATATGAGTGACAAACTTACCTATGCAAAAGCACAGCCCCAAAACCAGACAAACACTTTTGAAGTTAATGAAAAAGAATGAAAAAGTGGTCCATAATTTCCACTAAAAATTCCTATTTGAAGAGCAATAATAAACTAACAAGTTTTTTTGCACCTTTTCATGGCTGACGCAAAGAAACTGCAGGACTAACCACAAATCCTATTGGTTAAGACTGCCTGTGCTAACACTCATTCATTGACTGCAGTCTCTCTTTTTTCCTTCTTTTATCTTTCATTGACTTTCAGTTTATTTTTGTCTTTAGTTTTGAAGTATAAATGTTTTAAAAGACACGAATGGAAAACAACTTTTCATTGATTTCAAACCTTTGATAAAATCATAAATAATTGTTTAAAAGTTTCGAAAGTCTATTATCTTTTCATGTCTTTCAATGAAGGACGAAGTGATTAATTCTCTCTCTCTCTCTCTCTCTCTCTCTCTCTCTCTCTCTCTCTCTCTCCTCACTCTCTTTCAATAATATATTTATTGAAATTTTCCTCAAATTATTGAATAAATAAAGCCTTTAAAGACTTTATTGAAAATATTTTTAAAATAATTAATACTAAAAATGCTAAATATTTTTTACAATTAATTATCCAAGTTATTTTATGTGCTAGATTATTTATAACTTATAATTTATAAGCTAGGTTATTTAATATTTTTTGCTGACAAATAAGTAAAATTTTTAATTAACTTCAAAAATATTTACTAATAAATTATTATTATGTGAAAAAATAACAAAAATAACCTTGATTAAGTTTTCAGCACATATTTATGAATCGTTAGAATATGAGTTTCAATGACTAAAGTTTTCTAAAAATTATTCCAAAAATAAAATTTAATACAAATTCAATGACTTCATTATAAATTATTTATTTTATAAATTTGTGCAAGCACATCTAAAAGATTGAAATATTCAGCATTTTATTAAGATTGTAGCCAGGTACACTTTTTAATCTTTATGCCTAATTGAGGTTCTATTCATTAACACTATCCTAGCAAAACTAATTAAAACATTGATGAAAGCATAAAAATTCAGAAAAATTAATGAATTATTCAATTATTACAGAAAATAAAAGTTTTGGTGAATTATTCATAAAACTTGATAAGAGTATTGTTAACAATTGATAAATTAGCTAGGAAAAAGAAATTTTTCAGATAAGAAATTTCGAAATAAATTTTCATAGATCAGTTTGATATATGAATCATATAATATGATCTTTTATATCCATGGTCAAAATTTACTTTATAATCAAAAATTTAAGACTTATTTCTACAATGACCTTGCTCTATTGTTTTATCTGATTTTATCCTTTTTCTATAAATTAGATTTTTATTATAAACTGAATTTGATAAATAGTAATAATTATTATTATCTTGGAAAAAAAGATAATTATAATTAGATTAATTTGTGCTTGCATAATAATATTTATGTCGAGGGTAGAAATTAGACCTTCTATTTTGCAAATTAATAAGGAAACAATTTTATGAAACGAACTAGATTATATGCAATATACCCCAATAAATAATTGTCTTTACATCAAATAATTATTTCTATGTTTCAATAATTTTCAATTGATATTTAATAAATTTGCAAGATCACTTCATAAATAAAAATTATCTATTTAAATTTATTTTAAAACCACAAAAGCTCAAGTACATTTTCATTACTAGATTGATTTATAAAAATAAATTATCAAATAAAAAGAATGGTTAGACTGTCGAGAGGGACACCATTTAGGCCAAAGTGTGACCCAATCATCAAATTTTGTTTTCCACTACTCTTTTCAATATTAAGTCAATTCTGGAGTTAATAAACATTTTTGAGGTATAGTTCGATGACTGGTTTCATATCAATACACGAATCGCAAAATCAGAGCTTATATACTGTTCTTCGGTATAATTACTATAATTTTAATCTTATTTTTGGTGAAATCCATATTTAATTTAAATATAACTTCACTTAATTATTTCATTGAAAAGTTGCAAATACATTATCAACTATTAAACATTTTGACAAAGGTTCTACTTTTGATCGTTTGTAATATATCTCATAAACCAATGGATTCCAAAGTAAATGACAAAAACCACAACAAAAAATATAGTTATAATAGTTGTCGAACGGAATGACTTTTCATAGAATTTTTTCTTTAAACTATTGAAACCTTTTTGATGACTTTCATCAGTGCTCTCATCAGTTGACACATCCATTATTACAATATTTTTCATTTCCATATTTACTTTCAAAACATTATTACAAAACTAAACTTAACATGCAAATAAAATGCAAAATTATTCTAGATCAAATTGAAAACTTTGCTAATATTTTCCTCAAAAAAAAATTATTAATTTATATTAACTTTTGATGCTTTGATTTTTTCCATGAATATCCTAATATGAATTTTGTAACTTGTTGTTTTGTCAATACTTTATCCTGGCTGCATTTCCTAATATATTCCTTGGTAACCTACTTAATAATAAGCACACTTTCGTTTTTTAAATTCAACGATTACTCATTAGAAATACAGTTATGAATAGTTTTGTAACGAAAAGTCATTTAAATATTATAATATTAGAAATAATTTTCCAATAATTAGATTTCAATGTCAGTCATAATCAAAAAACATGAAATTTTCGCCACATTCAAAATATTGAGCATGGCAAAATAATGAACCAGCATAATATATCACTAGATATGCTATTAAATTATTAAACTAGATACTTTGAGTTTAATATTTTTGGTTCAATAGTTTTGGATCAAAACTTTTTATTTTTAAAAAAATTATTTAAATAATATAATAAATTATTTTATTTATTATTTAATTATAATAACTTTGATAACTTACCAATAGTTAAAATAATAAAATTGAAGTATTAATAGGTTAAATTTACATAAAAACCGAGATAGAACCAAAAATTTTGTATAGATACCCTAGGGTAGATACCCTACCTAGTTTACTTTTTAGGTATAAAATTTATTCCTTTCTCCTTTCAATTTTAAATTGCATTCAAATTTAAAATTGCATTTAATGTTAACTTAAAAAAATAAATTATATTTTATTAAAATGATTACAAAATGAAAAGAACGATAAAAATAATCTAGTACAATACAATTTATTTTAGAACCCCCTCATCCTTAACACTGTCCAAGATTCTAATCATTGACATAACAATAGACCTATAATTTCGTCTATTAGTTGTTTGGGGATAAACCACTTTATCGCAAGTGTCGGACGAGTCTTCATATCTAAAGCACAAGAGGTTAATCATATTTCCCTGAAGTGAGTCCAGGAATCGAAGAGAGGTCTCTACTTTTGCTTCGTTACAATTTCTCACTTTTATGCTCTCGTCGTGAAAGCACCTTGTCATTCTATGAATACCACTACGAAAAAATTACCAAGTTAATATATTGGTAACTTTAAATAGAATGTCTTACCAACAAAGTATTGGTAATTTTCGTTTGTCGTCAACAGATGTGGTGGCCGTCAGGATATCGTTTCCAATGTTCAGACACTTTTGATACTCATTTTTGGCAGCATTTGTGCAAGGTGCTGATGCAAACAAATCTCTCATTCTTTTGCCATCTTTCCTCGCGCACAATGACTTTGATTGTGTCCGAACAGTTTTAATCATAACCGAGAGAAGACGTTTCGGGTATTCATTCAAACAATTCTTTACATAAATTTCTGCCGTTTGTAACAAATCTAATGTTTCTCTAAATAAACGAAAATTTATTCTTATTATTAATAAAAGGGAATAAAATATAAGCCATTAATAACTTATTAATAATAATAAGTTATTTATGAATTTATAAAATTTATCTTGTTGAAATAAAAATAAGTCAATATAACAAAGAATGAAATGTAAAAATATACCTGCAATAGCCCTCTGCCTCGTTGTGGTTAAGGGGAAAACTACGGCCAGAATTTCCATAAGTATATAATTTAGCAAAAATTGCGTCTAATCTTGTGTTCAATCCTTTGGAATTACAATTAATATTTGTTGGATAGTTTTGTGCCTTAACTGAGACATTCACACACAACACAATTAAAATAAACAAGTATATTTTCATCATGAATGTTACTACCAAGTTCAAAAGAATTGAAATAATAAAAATTAAATAAAAGTAATCATAAGATATGAGCCTCTCATCACTTCAAGCGATTTCTGATCTGTTTTTTTGATATTCCACTAAATATCACTTTTTGCCAAATATTTTAATTGGTCTTAAACTTGAATATCAAGGACAAACCCTTCCACTAAAATATAAATAAATACAATTAATATTAGTATCGCCGAAATCATGAATTTAATCCATTGAACCCCAACCCATCCATATATTCTCTATGGGTGACCTAAGTTCACCGTCCCTTGCAAGACACTTTTGCCGATACTAACATTAATATTAATAAATACAATCAATTAATTATTAATACAGAAAACCTTTAAAATATAAGCACAGAATTAGAAAAATGTAGCCCTTCTTAAAGTAAAGAAATGAAATGAAAATTCAATTGAAATTTCACTGAATTTAAATTTTCTCAAATAAATTTAATTTCACTTAATAATTTACTTAATAATTACCAGAAGCCGGACAAATAGTCCGAATCAGGTCAGAAACGGTTAATCCTATGACTCTAAGAATTAATATGTATTCGAATCACATACTAAGGACTCCTTAGGAAAAAGACTTTAAGGGACTATAAAAGACTTTTTCGATGGTAACAGACTTTTTTAGTCTCAAACGACTTTTAGGTTAAAACTGAAGTATTTAACTAAAAATTAGTTATTTTTATATAATTTAGACTAAAAATTATATTTTTTCAATAATTAAAGGATTTTTTGTCAATATTTATATTAATAGATTTCATTTAGTATTTGTTTTGACATATAATGCTTTTCATTTTTTAGGTGTTTTCTTTTAAAAATCCATAGAATTACATATTTAAGATATTTTATCAAAAATAAGAACAAAACTAACATAATTTTACCAAAAACCAATTAAATTTTGACTTTACAAGCTTGAATTTTAATAAAATATTTTAATAACAATAATAAAACTATATATATGCGAAAAACTAGTAATTTTTGACGTCTTGCAAAAAAATACCCCTATTACACATCCTGATTTTTGACCAAAACACCTTCTCTCACCCCGTGGGATCAAGTTCTTTCGCCATCCTTGATTAGAATGCTTTGAATTTTAAATAGAAAACTCTTAAATGTTAAGTAATTTCTTATTACAATTGTAATAATAGCAAAAAATTTGTTTAATAAAAGACTATTTTAAGGGACTATTTCAGAAATTTTAAGGGACTTTTTAGCCGACTATTTGACCACTTTTTAGCGACTTTTAGTCCGGTCTCTGATAATTACCAAGTTATAAAAACTTCACAATTGAAATTTCTTTTGTGCTCTAATACAGAGTCTATAAATTTTACTTTTAAATACTTTTATTATTATAAATATATTTCCTTTAGAAATGTTTAATAAATACATTAAAATATTTAATTAAATAAATAATTGTTTAATCAATTTAATCATTTAATTAGTCGTTAATTAATTAATTAGGGATAACCTAATCTAAATACCCCGAGCCTTTACATCTTTAATACTGTCTAAGACCTGAATCATAGGTAAAGTTATAGACTTAAACCTTCGTTTTTTGGTATTCGTGGGATACACCACTTTATCGCAAGTGTCAGACGAGTCGTCATATTTATAGCACAAAACACTTATCATATTTCCCTGAATAGAGTCCAGGAAACGGAGGCCCGTCTCTACCTTTTCTTCGTTACAGTTCGACACTTTAATGGTCTCGTCGTGAAAACATCGATTCAATTTGTAGGCACCACTGAAAAGATAGAATTTAATCAAGTTCAATTAAGGTTTAATGCCTTACCAACAAAGTATTGGTAGTTTTTGTTTGTCATCAACTGTTTTGGTGGCCATTAGTTCATCGACAGCTGTATTAAGGCACTTTTGGAACTCCTTTTTGGCAGCATTTGAGCAAGGTGCTGCTACAAACAAATCTCTCATTCTTTTGCTATCTTTCCTCGCGCACAATGACTTTGATTGGGTCCGAATAGTTTTAATTAAAATGGTTAGAAGACGTTTCGGGTATTCTCTCAAACAATTCTTTACATAAAGTTCTGCCGTTTGTAACGATTCTAAAGTTTCTCTACAGAAAGAAAGTGAAACAAGGTAAATTTGTAAATATAAAATGATATGAATTTAAAACTAATTTATAACTTCATTAGAATTAATGTAAAAATTAATTAAATTGTTATTAATGAAAAAAAATTATTGTATCAAGTTAAAAAAAAGTTTAAAAAGTTAAAAATATAAGCCATACTTGCAATAACCCTCCGCTTCGTTTTGGTTAAGTGGAAAACTACGGCCCGAATCACCAAAAGTATATAATTTAGCAAAAATTCCGTCTAATCTAGTGTTCAATCCCTTCATTTTACAGTCAATTTGAGTTGAATTGCTTTGCGTTGAATTGTTTTGTGAAGTCACTGACACAATAGCACAACATGAAAGTAAAATGATCAAGTATATTTTTAACATTTTAATGTAAATATTTGAGAAAAAGTAATCTATCAAATGATACAAATTACAAATGAATTACAAAAAACAAAATATAAAATTTCGAAATAAATATCTTATTATTTAAATACAGTTTTACTCTTAATTTTGATATTAAAAATGAATTCACAAAAAGCTTTAAACCAATACTTAATTGCACTCAAACTTGAATTTCAAGGACCTCTTCAATCGTATTATGGGTTATATACCAGTTCTTGAAGTTTGGTAATCAAAGCAGAAAAAGTTCAATGAAATTCAAATTTAAATCCTTTTAACTAGATAACTAAATAATTAAATAACTTGCAACATTTCTTTGATTCTCAGTTTTGATTAAAAAAATATGTAATTAATTTTTAAAAATATATTATTTTATAATAAAATTATAGTTTTTATTATAATATAAATAATTATTTAAAAAAAATATATTTAATAAAATGATATTTGAATGAAAAGTTCAATGATTTTACGAATATTTTCCGGTTTATATCAAAATTACTCAAAAAATAACACAAAAAAGGGTTAAACTCCTCATTCATTACTCTTTAAAACTTTCCAAGAGTTGAGTGAGAGGTATGAAAAAACTTTTAGTTCTCTTCTGTGTCTTTAACTTCTTTGGTGTTGAAAGTGATTTACATTTGTCGGACTCCTCTTCATATTCTCCGCACAACAGATTCAGTACATTAGAGGTCACGCTATCCATTAGTTGTAGTAAAACCTCTCTGTCTTTTGCAGAACAGCCTTCTGTCTGTTCGTATGCCTTTCCCGAACACTTCTTGAACTTATAGTAATCGCTGAAAAAAATATCAATAAATAATCAAAATTAACTTGATAAAATTAGAATCATCTAGATCATTATAAAGTTTAACTTGCCAACAGAAACTTGGAATCTTTGTCTTATCAGGCAGATTCTGAGCGCCAATCATGGCATCAATGAGCTTTGTCATACATTTGTCAACATCTTTGTTACTTCTGTTAGCGCAGGGAAAGGCAGCCATCAGTTGATCCCTTTTTTTACTCTTTTTGCAAATCTGTGACATCTGTTGTCGGGCCGTATATACCGATAGTGACATAACCTGTTTTATGATCTTTTTGTTACATCTCTGGTTGTGGTTATCCACTGTTTTAATCATTTCATTTGATGTACTTCAAAATGATGCAAGTTCATTTTAATGATTTTTTATATGCTTGATCAATTTATTTTACTTAATCAATTTAAATATCTTGGTGAATTGAAATTAGAATTATGAATATTTTAGAATTATGAATAAGAATTTACATTGATAAATTAATTAATTTAATCAAAAAAATTTTATTTCTAACATGGTGAATTATTGTTAAAATATTAGTTTAATTTTTAAAATACTTTACAAAAATTTTAAAGATTTTTAGACTAATTAACCCTCAAATGGTTTTATATAAACAGCTAAATAGAGACTCAAATCGGAAATGACCTGACTTGGACTTAACCTGACCATTGATAAAGAAGTCCGAATTTTTTTTTGTAAAGTATTGAAATTTGGAAAATTATATCAATAAATATTTTAAAGTAAAAATTTGTAATTTAAAGACAATTGTTTTGATATCTTTTAATTCGTTAGTCATTTGATAAAAATATGTGATTCACATGAAATCGAATATAAATTACATTTAAGACAAAATATAATGAAAATGAGTTAAATTTAAGTTTAAAACTATTAACCTTAACCTTAACCTTAACCTAAACTTAAACCTTTAGCTTAAAGTTAAAGAATAAGTTATTCAAAGGCATAGGAAAAAGTGAATAAATTTTATAATAAATAAATGGTTGCTATGGTAACAAAACCTCGGACCTAACCTGATCTGATCTAAACTTATTTACCTACATGACCTAACCGGGCCTGACCAAGAATAGTAATTTTACCTGACCTGACTATGGTTTTTTTTAATTTCTTAGATCTCAAGAATTAGTAAGTTTTATAAAAAATTATATCTAAATTACAGTTTTATATTAAAATCAGAGTCCGCAGATATAATATGAAGATTAGTATTAAAGCTTATTAAAATGTGCTTGGTAAAAAATACGTAAACATATCAAATATCTCTTTAA
>JAQIXI010001293.1:0-14514 GCA_034700165.1 Galumnidae sp. Gr-Ori-00277 | reverse complement strand
TTTGTTTATTTAGATACTTTTTAAAAGTCACATATTATTAAATTATGGGGTTTGAAGGGGTTGTTGGGGTTCTGGGGGTTGAGGGGGTTGTGTGGGTTGAGGGCATTTTCCAAAATGAGCTAAAATGATTAAAATTTCATTTTTTGTTAATTTTGAGCGAAAGGAGGTTTCAAAATACCCCCTTTGCCCCCCTCTGTGGCAAAAAACCTAAGCATTACGTCTATGGACAAGCACTATGTCTGTCGTGGTTTATCAAAATACCCTTAATACCTCCCTGAGGTCGACTAGTTTAGCCATGTTAGTTTTAAGTGTTTTAAAGGAATTTTTAATTATTTTTTGGCTCAAAAAAACGAAAACTCTTGATAGTATTTTGATATGACCTTGCCAAATAAATAAAATATTTTAATTTTATATTCACATAAAATGTTATTTTTTTAAAACATTTGTGATCCAATTCGACTGCAAAATGAGGGCAAGCAAGCAACTTTTAAAATTAAAAACAGCATGACTTTTATATATTGTAATCAATATGAGTTGATCATGGTCAAAATAATTTCAAAAATAAAGTAATTAAAGAGAAATTTATGGAAATTTTGTCTTTTATAATAAACTATGAAAAATGTCGACACATTAATTAGTTTTGTGTAACACAAAAGTCAAATGATAATCACAAAAGAACCTAGCGTACTTTTGCAATTTCTCTTCTTTTAATATATTATGGAATTCATTAAATTTTGAAAATTAGAGGAAAATTAAAATAATGAGTGAAAGTTGTATTCAAAGCAAATCTTAATTTTTAAAAAAAATATATAAAATTTATGCGAATAATAAATAAGAAGAGCACAGAATTCTCTTATTTAGTGATTCTGAACCATATCTTCGCACTCAAACTATTTTTGGTTTAAAAAATTAATTAATTTTAAAAAATAAAAGTTTTTTTTTCAGTTTTAGTTTAATTGCATTAAATTTTAAGTTTTCAAACAAAGAACTAATTATTATTTAATGCTTTGACTAAAACTTGTTATTATAAGTGGTTTTGGCCTCATTTGCATTCTCTTAATTCACTTCTTATTAAGAGCCGAGTCTTTACTGACATTAAATGTCAGAATTCGGTGACATTAGTCACAAACTTTTTTGTTATCTTTTAAATCATTTTTAATACTTTTTTAGTGAAATAAGGATATGAAACATATCTAATCCTAAGAGACTTATTCTTTTGAAAAGTTAATAGATTTTGGCTCTGATTTAATATCAAATGCATTAAAAGTCTATTGAATTACTCATCAGAACTTGAAATGAGATCAAAAACGACAATAAAAATATTTAATGCATTTTTGAGATTATTATCCGATTATCGAATCATTTCTTTTGAAAAGAAAGCGTTTTATTCCTTAAACTATTTGAGGCATTAAAGTGAGCCGAGAGAGGGATACCACCGAAAGTATCTTATTTTTCTTTATATCAATTTAAGTGAAATTTTTTCTTTGAAAACATTGGATAAAATGATTAAATTTCATTAAGTCATCATTTCTTGCATTTTAAAACAAATTCTTTAAGGAATTGACTCTTTTGTGAGTCGTTTTCAAAAATTTCAAATCATTTTTTTGTGAGTCAATAATGAGTTGTCATTAAATCAATTGCCGAACGAATCGTAAATTTATAGTAATTATGTTGTAGTTGTGGGCACACATACAACACACACTTGAGTTGGGGTACGTTTACCTCTGATGAGAGAACGGCTATAATTTGGTTGAGAGGCAGAAGTCGCGCATTATTTGATGTGCTTTAGGCGAAAGACATTTAAAGCTAACTTCTAAAAAACTTCTCAATCGTATCATTAGCTGAGGTATGCCTACCAGAGCTCTTCTAATCTAAACATTGAACTATATTCTAATTGCAATCATTTTCATTACCTTAACTTTTTATATATAATTATATCAAAAATTATATCAAAGATAAGAGAAAGTCATTGAAAAGACGAATGTTCTGACGATTTGGAAAAAATGAGTTCAAATTTATAGCAAAATATAATTTTATCTCTTAATGTGTGAGAAGACCATCAAAAAGGCATTCGATTAAATCATAAAAATTCATTTCATCCAAACTTTATAATCAAATGAAAAAAAAAAGAAAATTCAAAACTATTATTGAAATAATTTTCGTGAAAATGTTGTTAACATTCATTGCATTCCTATTCAATAGAAGACGATTACAATAAATATAATCTGTTGTAAATCAGCCATAAATTCATTATTAAATTAAAATTTAGTTATAATAAATTGATCATGCTATTATTTATGACTAAATAATTTATAAAATTGTTTTAAGAAATATTTTTAAAAAAATAATGACTATATTGAAAGTGAAGTTCAAAGTTATTAAAGAACTCATTATTTGTTTGGGAAAAGGAGTTTATTTGAACGACTTATTTAGAACTAGTTTTTGTGTCTTTGGTTAATATCGTGTCAGACAATTGACAGCCCATTTCGGTTCCCTTTCGGAGCTACTGATGCATTCATTACTCACTTTATGTGAATTTCAATTTTGTTGAATATTAAGTCGTTGTCATATATTTCTTTATTTTTATTTTATGATATATTTAATTGAGTTTAAGTCTAAATTATAATGCAATCAATTTTATAAACCGCTCTTCAATAAGAATATTAACTCCAAATCCTATAAAACATTTTTAAAATATAATTTATTTGAGTCTGACTTTTGATTGAGAAGTGGAGCGTCTATTTAGAGGTATATCTTTCTTTACACATGAAGTGCACTAAATCTTTGTTTGTGAAGCGAACGAAAACACTGAAAAAAATGTAATGAATTTAAGATTTAATTGCAAAGAGAGACATACCTTTTGCCAATTCGTTTGTGGCAAACCCGACAAATGTCGTGTTCGTCGACAATCACTTTATTGATTTGTTGTAAACGAATGCGGTTTTGATGGACTTGAAGTCTTTGAGCCAACAATAAGTTGCGAAATATTTGTCGGGAGTGGCGCTCAACGAGTAACTGATTAACCGTTGACTTCAAGAATGGTTCGATTGCTATCACAGGAACCGTCAGTGGAAGCAATTTAATAGCTCTCAAGGGATTGATTTTAGTCGAGTGTTTTGTCAATAACTGAACGGCAGCTGAAATGTTAGCTTCAAATTCAAATCTACTCGACTTCGGCTCCACTTTTGTAGACATTAGAGAAGGAATCGATAGATAGAGGTCTAGAAGTGTAAGGAATACCTAAACAAAACAAATAATTTTTAAGTCAAATATTTTATTTCCTCAAAAATTTATTCAAATTTTTAACTAAAATAAGTAATCGTTTATTTCCTCAATATTTCAATATTTGAGTAATTTTTTAATTAAAATTTAAAACTGATTTTAATAACTTTTGTCAGATGTGTATATAAAACTCCAGGCATTTCAAAGCCTCCAATTTTATTGACTTATTTTAAATATTTCTGAGAACCGATAAATTGATTACACATTCCAACTTAATCATTTAGTGTCCAAGGTGAATTTTCTGAGTAAATTATATATATTTTTATTGTTTTTTACATTTATTTATATATTTAGAAAAATTGAGACTATATTTCAAAAGTTAATTGAAAAGTAAACTTAATTATATAAGTGTTGAAAATATTTAACAATTGTTTTCTTCTTTTAGAGCAGACATTTGACAGAAATAGTCTCTCATATAATTGATGTAATGAAATGCTGAAGAAGTGACTAACTTTAAATACAGGAGTACTTCAATCACAATCTTCTAATTAAGTGAATTTTAGGCACTAATAATGTCGAAAGTAATTAATATATTCAAACATTTATTGAAATATTGACTCTAAAAATAATTCGACTAAAAATCGAAATTAAGGGAAAAAATAAGATTTATATCGTTTGAAAAATTCTAATGATTTAAATGATTTAAATTAAGATAAAGTTTTGTCAAAAAACTTCAATTTATTTAAATTTTTATTCAAATTATATGAAGAAATTTAAATGATTAGATTCGTGTTTATATCAGATAAATGTATTCTCAAATTCAAGAAAAGAGTGCATATCATCACAGAATTTATGACTGCAATGACTGCAATCAATTTTCTGATGCAGTCCTTCCGCAATACTATATCAACACATTTAACATTATTACCGGTAACTGACAGTCTCTGGTAAACATTTTGTCTGAACTATGATTCGTAAAAAAAGTAAAAATAGATTTTTATATATAAAGAGAATATATTATTCAAAATAAAAAGAATTCTCAGGCATTCGATTCGTTAAACATATACTCTATATATGTTTGATAGATGAATATACAGTCGATGTTCGATATAATCAGACAAGTGGTCAATCAAATGAGATAGGTGCAATTCTGGTTATATAAAAGTTATGGGTCATTTAATTTTAAAAGATATTATTCATTACAATTTGATTAATGGGTTAAATAGTCATTATTTTTGACTCGTTTTTGATTATTAAAACAATTTTATTATAAATTTTTATTTAATTTCGATAATTTCTTAAACCTCTTTGATTTATAATGTGATCAAATCAATACTAATGTGTCAAGTTCATTTTAGAGTTTTGGGATTAAAAATGTTATATTAATTCATAAATAGTTATAAGCAGTTATGCATTAAGAATATACACGAATCGGAGTTTTGATAAATTATTATCCGTTTTAAAGGAACCAAAACTATAACTTTTTCCCTTAGGAGTGATAGACTTTAAACTAAATATATATCTTCTTTGAATCAAATCTTCAGAATAACTCACTCTAACCATAAGCTGAACATAATTTGATTACAAATTTTAATAACTTCTGGTATTATACGACCGTTGAGCTGATCTATAATGTAAATCGAGCACAGAATGTATATATTTAAATGATTGATAGCTTTGAGGAAATCAAATTAAAATCTAAAAGTGATTATTCAAAGATGAGTTCCAAAAAACAAGAGCAATCAGCAATCAAGTTTTATTCTTTTCAACTTATTTATCAAAGTTTATATATTGAGACTCTATTCGTCAAAATATGGCCAAACGATAGGCGAAGAATTTATGTTTAAATAAATTAAAATTAATTTTAAATTTGATATAATTTTAAATTCAACACATCTTTGGTTTTAGTTTTAAGTTATTTTTTTCAGAGACGTATCAAATGTTTTAAGTGATGTTTGACTTCAAACCAAAAAAGCCTATAATTAAGTGTTTTGTCTTTAATTTGGGAAAAATTCCTACAAAATCTCTGAGAGATATAAAACGAACGATAATTATATGAATTGATTACTAACTGAAAGGGAAAGATATCGAAAGAATTTGATATTTTAATAGTGTTTAATGACTTTAAAATTTAATGAGTACTGAAACTCACGTCTTTGTTTTCGGGCAGTCCTTTGTTATACATTCTCTGGCAGTACTCTTCTGCGCGTTGCATATCATGAAGCATATGGACATATATGACGAGCGCTTCCTTATGATTACCGATTTTACCCATCACTACAGCTCTCTCTTCAAAGAGACCGTCATTTAGAAGATATGTGGGCAGTGTTTCTGTTGAGTAGTGATCAGATTCTTCAAGAAAGTGAAGTAATTTTGTTCTGAGAACTCCTAACTCTCCCGGTTCGTGACCCGCACTCACTGTCTCTTCTGTATCTATTGAACTGTTTTTATATTCACTCAAAAGAATTCTCACTTTTTCTCTATATTTATGAATTAAGGCGTTATGAAAGGCAGAAGTCGTGTCATTCCAAACAAAAATCAAATGTTCCAAATATGGTAATAAAAGGTCGCCATTCATTTTCTGAAGATATTCCATCACTTCCTGTCGCGGCAATAATTCCATATCAACGACCGCGTCGTCAATGAATATTTTAATGCCTTCTTCAGGATATTGTCTGAGAACCCATTCAGAGTATTCAAAGATCAGTTCCAAGTGTTCGGCCCCCAAATGTTGTAAATATAGAACAGTTCTTTTGAAACCATTTAAAGGAGAGTCAGGTTTTTTCGATTGTTTCTGAAGTAAATCGAGTGCCTTTCGATGCAAACCTTTGTTTTGGTATAAAATAATTAATTCATTATATTTGTGGTGTTTTTTCAACGCTTTTTCCGATTCTTCTAAGTGACAGTTATTGTCGGGCAGTCGAAGTAAAGGCGCCACTAATGCGTCGTTTGTATGCAAATAACATTTAAGTAAAGAAGTGTCGATAATGTTTTTTAATTTCGCATTTTTTGAAACAATTGTTGGATCAGAACTTGAAGTATCGTTGGATTTGGCGATATTTCGACGCACTTCTAATAAATAGTCGATTAAACAGAAGAGTCCACTTTCGAGATCAGCCCCAACGAGTTGTGGCGGACTCATTGGATATTCTAATTTACTTCTGTAGTCTTCGGGCAATAAATCGGGGAACAGTCCGATAACATGGGAGGGATCGGTATTGAGTTTTAAAAACAAGTTCAACGCTTCTTTATATTGTTTTTTGCAGAAGAGGTCAAATGCGTGCATATTCTTTATCTTTTGTTTCATTTGTTCCTTTCTATTGGGGTCGTTATCGTTCCACATGTCTGCCAACTGAAAGGCCAGTTCGAAGTGATGTTCATTCATTAATTGTGGTATTTGTTGTTCACTTGGCATTTGAATCATACAAAGGACGTCATTAGTTGAGGCCAACAAAAGATGTCCTCTTCTGTTAATACATTTGACAATTAGTCGTATTTTACTACTGGTATTCGTTGAATCAATTTTTTGAATTAAAATTTTTGGTTCGATAGTCATTACTTCGAGGCTAGAATTGGGCAAAACTGCCACCAAATAGGGTGAGTCGTGAACAAGACTGACCGGTGCTTCGGACCAATTGATTGAATAATTAAGAACTGGAGAGCCCTCACTATTAAGAATATATGTCTTGTCATCTCTTGCTAGAGCTAAACGATTATCATCGAGTAATGCAATCAATGGAGGTTTGTTTCCGGTAGGGAACAACTCTTTTGGTTCCCCCGATTCCACTTTAATGAGACTATACTCTGAATTTAAACCAATGAAGAGGTTTTGTGAGCACCACATCATAGCTTTAGGTAAATCTGGAACTTTGAGATCACCGCTCAGTTCGTGGAAATCATTATTTTTCCAATAAAATAACATCAAATGGTGTTTAACGACAACACACATACGAAGAGTGCACTGAAGTTCACCCGTAAGTGTTCTTTGCTTTTGAACGTCTAATACAAAAAGAGTCGCGCCTTTGGTTTTAGTCAAACAAGTAATCAAAGGGAATGTCATCTGATCCAAGTTATGGACACTAATCACATTATCTGATAAACTGATTAAAATTCTTAGGTCGGGTACGGCCTCGACCTGATTGATAGGTTTCTTTGCAAACGCTTTATTCGAACGCAATAAATGGACCTCTGGTTTGATCTCTGAATAAATGGTAAGTTTTGAGACAAAGTATTACTCATAAGTTGACAGATGTCTACCAAATATTGTATTGGATTTTATGAAACAATAATTATTATTAAAATAATTATTATTGTTTTATAGATAAAAGATATTAGAAATGTCTTAAACACTATTTGTTTAATGGCTTACAATTTGGTCAAACATTTTGTCAATTTTGTCAAATGTTCAAAGTTAACATGTTCACTTACCATTCATTGAATTTCGTTTGATCTCAAACTTATACATAAGAAGATGTCCCTGTTTTGTACCCACTATTATGTAGTCGTCTTTTGTTTGATTTAAAAAAAAAAGAAAATCACTTTTTAGACATAAAATTAAAATGAATTCAATTAATTCATACCATAAGCAGAAATACATTCAATATTTAGCGGAAGATTTTTCATAATCGGAACCGTTTTGTATATTTCCAACATTTTGTCATTAAATGTTTGATTAGTTAACTAAATATATAATTAAAAGTAAAGTAATTTTACATAAAATCCGATTCATTAAAAGTAATTAATTTTAGACTTTGTTTTATCAAAACTTAAGTTTTGTAAACAAATAACTCCCAAAATAACAGTCAAAAAAGATTTTTGAGGTTAACTTCATATCAAATTCAAGCCATTTTAATCATTATATCTTTCCTTTATTTGAATTACAGTTTATGTAATAAAAAGTACTTATTTGTCAAATAATTTAAGTGATTTTTTTATTTACTTTTTGAGTGACGTAAGGCTCACAATCTTTATATGCATTTAAATTTTAAAGCCTTTGTTTACATCTTTTTCGGATTAATATCTTTAAAATTTAAATTAATTTAAAATAATTTCTAAAACCATTTAAAAAGTTAAAATGTCTTTAAACAAGTTCTTAATAGTTCGTCAGTTTTTTAGTGCTAAATGTTGTTATAATTCAATTAAATTAAGATTATATTCAACGGTTCCAAAGAGTGATTCTTCAAAAATAAAAGAAATTAAAAATTTTGTAATAAATCAAAACAAAAGCGATTCAAAACCAAATGAAATAAAGAAATCGGTTTTACTCTATTCTAATGAAAACTCCACTTTTTATCGACGATTATTTGTCTTAAATGTGTGTCAGTGCTTCTTCTGGGTCTATTTGGCAAACATTGGCATCACTTTAGCCCTTAAGAAACACAATTTTGATGAGAAAAATGAGAGCAAATTAAACGTAATTTTAAAACAATTTAAAGTGTTATGTAGTGAACACAGGACTCAATTCTTTTTGGCCGTTGGATTGTATTTCAATCATTTTCTTATTTTTTCAGATTTCACTGATTTTCAATTTTTTAGGTTATTTTGCGGACAATTATCGATGTCTTTATTCACGTTCTTCACAATACGATCCGTTCGTTATATAATATTAAGTCCTGGGGGACAAAACCTTAGAATCACTACATTTTCAGTGACCGGTTCACCCAATCGTTTCCGCAATTACGACATTCCTCTGGAAAATGTATCGGCTCTTCAATACAGGAATTCTGGGGGAAATTTTATCCCTTTAAAAGTGAAAGGAAAGTGGTTTTACTATTTGGTTGATTCAAACGGAAAGTTCCACAAACCGACGCTTTTTGATCAAACAGTCGGTGTCTTTCGTGTATTAAAATGAGTTCTTTGAGAACAAAACTACTATTTATTTGATTGATTTGTCGTTTGTATCGAAAAATAGTCGTAAACTACAAAATACAGTCGATTATGATTTTTGATCGTTTGTTTAACTATTACTTTGCGATTAACCAAATTTTTACAGTTTTTAAAATCAATTTTCAAATTCAAATAAATTTTTGAAACACAAATAAAAAACTATTAATAATTAATTAATTATATTATGCATCAGTCAGTGCCCAACGGCTGCATAATTAAGGTTTTGTTGACTAATATTATGATCGAATTAATTAATTAATAAAAAATCATTTTTCGAATTAACAAACAATTAAAATACATAACTCTTTACTCATCGATTGGCACAACAACAGTACTCAATGAATATTTATTATGATTTAAATTGAGAATAATTGAAAGGACTGACACCTCAAATGTCATGTATTTCGCAGACTAAACACTGAGATTCACTAACTTTTTACAATCTATTTATAATTATATAACAAAACAAATGTTTAAATTTAATGTCATATAGTTTTTGCATAGTTTTCTCCAAATTTCAATGAAACGTATTTTTTGACAAATTTTTAGTCAAATTTCTACTCAAAATGACTCCAAATAACAGATAAAAATATTTCCGAAAATAAAAGTTCACACTTTTTTACATAAAATAATGAGTAGAATATGTGTGAATACGATTGTACTGTTTTTCAATGAATTGTTTGAGTTGTTTATGCAAATCGTCTAAATTTTTACATTATTTAGTCATAACAAAACAGTATTTGCATAAAACACTCTGAAAATGAATATTCGTTTTTCCTTTAGAAGATTCTATTTCTACTCCTTTTTTGCTTTTTTCAAAATAATTGGTCTGTCGTGTGTTTGTGTCGTCTGTTTTTTACTTGAATTACTTGAGGCTAAGTTGAGAAGAGCCTCAGCCCCTCTCATTCCCTCATCATTAGAATCTTCGTCTTCTTTCTTGATCTCAATCTTTGAAATTTTCCTTTTATTGGAGTTGTCTTCGGTTTGCTCTGAGAGTTGAATCACTTCAAACACTTGAGGAGAACTGTTTCGATTATAATAGTTATGATCTGAAGTGGGACTGATTATTGTCACAACGGGTGCGTCCAATGGTGTCGTTACATATGAGTCTCCCAAAGTGTCGCACGAACTGAATCACAACAGAATCTCAGAGAGCAAACAATTGACTGACACTTACTTTGAATCGATGTCAGGACTAATGCTTACATCACTGCCAACATTGCATTGAAGAGTCAGCATCGCTGACGCCGTTTCGCTCTCAACTTCTTTATCTGATATAAAAGACATTCATTTAATAGAGTTGACACTTATATACACAAATATATATACCTTTCTTTATTATTTTGGTGATCGGTATCAATAATCTTCTGGACAGGAATGGAAACAAATTAGGGGAAGGAATATTTACCACTGATTGGACCCTTTCTGAGGACAGAGCCTTTTTTACTCTATTAATAGTTGATATTTTATTAGATTTGTTGGAAATGGAATTTTTTATACTAAAATACTTACTGTTGTAATGCATTATTGCTATTACTGGACAATTGAATTCTTGGCGCCGTCACTACGGGATTAGTTTTAGCCAAAGACATATATGGATATATGTGTTGTGGGGTACGTCTCACGGCTTGAAGCAAATTAGGCCTAAAAAAGTTTAAAATTTAAATAATAATTTCATAATTAAAAGTCAAACCTAAGGTCGGGATCGACGCACCACAGACTTCCTTTGCCCACAATCTGATCGATAAGAAGATATTAATTCTAATGGAATTCATTCTGTGCTCAGATTTATTACATAAATTGCACTGAAATTATGGAAAGCTCTGAGAAAAAGTCTGAAGAGAAGCGAATAATATATATTTATAACTCAACAGAAACTTATAGAGAGATATAATGCGTGTGAATATGAACTGACAGTTAATCGGACACTAATATAAACTTTTGCCGCTATATATACATAGAGAGAGCCTCAGAAGCGTTTAATATCTATAGTTTCTATGACGACATCATGAAATAAGACGACTGACCGAACGGCACAAACATTAATGACTTGGCAACGAATGCAATGCAAACTAATAATCAATTGGAAAAGAGTGGGCATTGATATACCATTGATACGCACCGGTATTAGTTCGTCACTGGTTTTGTCCAGTTTTCGAAAACACTTATTTAAACTGAGGTTATGCCTAACGGTATTCTTCCAACCTATCGGTCAATAGTTTTGTTAATCATTGAAAATAAATGATTCAAATAAATAAATAAAAAGCAATACCCGAAGGGGCCGTTTGATAGTATGGGTAGTGCTCTACTATCCACTGGTAAATATCTTTAACGGGAAGGGCTTTATTAGGAGACGATTCGATTGCCATAAAAATTAATGAACTGAAAGAATAGGGAGGTTTGGCGTTCCGGTGAGTTATCGGGTCGTAGAAAACTGGCGGAACACTTGTTATGCTTTTATTAACTGAGTCTTCGGTGTTGGCCGACTCTTCAGGTGTCGGCCTTACGTTCTCATTATCTTCATTCAGATCTCGAATTTCAGTTTCATTATTGCAAACCTGAAAGTTCTGCAAAAGGTTTGCAGATGAGAGCCATTGAAGGTTTGTCAGGTCATTATCTTCAATGTTGTCGTCTCCACTCGAATCTCCGATTTCGTGGTCGCTATCAATTGAAGACAAATCCATCGTTTTGTCCAAAAAAATTCAATCAACTGTTGAATAGTTAATAACTTTTATTAAGTTTAAGTTTAAATTAAAGTTTGAAAAACTTATTTTGAAAATAAATATCAAATTTTTAATAAAATATTTGTTTCGAAAGTTTTATCGATAATTGAGTTTAGAGTAAAGTTAAGTTCATTAGTGATTGAAATACGAAATACAAAATACGGGCCCAAAATGTTTCATATCTTTTAGTAAAATATACATTCAATTGAAAGTTGTGTCGCAACGCAACCACTGTATGGTAACCAACAATAATAAACAATACTTGAATACAAGAATATAAGACAATTGACAAAATCAGTATAAATTAACATCAAAACATATAACGTTTGGTTGTTATGCGTTACGCCGTCGTCCGCACTAATAACAGAACTACCGATCAGTTCAGAGAATGAATTCAATGTTATTTCAGTACACAATTATCATGACTTTTATACTCATTAAGCAATGAATTCAAACAATTGCTCTCATATTTAAGTTAAACAATCGATTGGTTTTGGTTTTTAAGTTTTGCCTTTTAATAACTCTTTGACTGATAGTCACTGCCATAGGATTGGCCCCAATTTTACTCAAATCGCGTCTCTAATAACTGCAATCAGTTTATTAAAGCTGTTTATAATTGACTCAAATTTGAATTTATGGCAAAAAATCAACTTTTGGTGCAATAAATAGCAACAGATTTTACTACAAATCGAGATATTATTGCAAACCTTAGCAAAGACTCAATCACTCAAAATAGATAACATAATAACATAAATAAAAGATAATTAATTGATCTCTACTGCCACTACTGCCACCACTTCCACCAGAAGACAATACCTGTCCCATACCTATCCTTTATTGGTCAAAGTGACCGCCAATCGATTATTTCTAAATCAATTGCAAAAAGACATCGATTGTCCTCTAAATTTAAAATATCTTTGAAATCCTTAACCAGTAGTTATGAGTTCATCACTTAATGCAAACAAAGTATCCCTTATTTTGTTTTTTAAATTGATTTGAAGCAAAACTGAATCAAATTAAAGACGAAAATGCAATTCACTTACTTTAACCGATAAATTCTTGTTTAAAACATACGTTCAATTGATATAATAAATGATGAAATGATAATCAATAGATCAGTGATTTGGTGATCAAAGCGTTCAAAGGATAACATCCGATAACTAAGACATTGGTTTTACTTTTTATTAATTAACTTAAATATTAAATAAGACATATATTCACTCTATTTGTAATCTACTGTCAGATCAGTTGCTTCTAAAACATTGTTTACGTCAAAAATCTAGAGTTTATTCAATAGTTTTCAATATATTTTAGGCGCCAAAAGATTGACGTTATTTATATCCTTTCACTTTTGCCATATTAATGGCAGAACTGGAGCTCAACCCAAAAGTAATGCCATCTCTTCTAAGGAATCGATTTTGACTCCAATTTTTCCGACAATTAACTGAATTTTCAGTAAAGAATCGATAGTATAATACAACTGTTTTCAACACTAATTGAAATTTAAAGATATCCTCGAATCCAATCAATTTATATCTCTTTTTAGTTTCAATTAAACAAATTATAATAGAATTTCAATTATATATTAACTAACAATTAATACTGAATTTCTAAATATTCACTAAATTATATGGTTTACAATATTTTTTTTTGTAAATTCTTTAATTATGTGAAAATAAATAAGTTAAATATCTTGGTTAGATTCAATTAAATGATAGATTTGTTAATAAATAGGGTAATCAATGAATATGCTATACTGGTTAACTAGCTCAATTATGATATTAATATGGAAATAATAAAATTTTAATTATTTTCTTTAGAATTTAATGCTTAGTTTAATGACCTTGCACCTAAGTAAGATGCATAAAAAATAAGTATCTTTTTTGATTGATATTCTTGTTTTCTTGTTATCAGTAAAAGTTTATAATTTAAAATAAATTCTTATATTTTAGTTAAAATTTGTTTAAATAAAATGAAAATCTTTTTAAAAGTTTTCATAATTAGAATTTCTTAATTAATGAGTCATTAAAATTTATTCTTAAATGAATGTTTTTATTTTGATCTTGCTAGTTTATTTTGCATAAATATCCATTAAAATTTAATTCTAAGCACTTTATTTTAGTTCAGTTAATTCAAAGAATTTTTAATTTAAATTTCAAAAAACAAATAAAAACAATAAAATTTATAAACAGATTCTGGAAATCGTTAAGAGATTCACTCTATTCTTATATAAAAAGATTTTAGATTAAATTTTTAGATCATATTTTTATAAATTTTTCCCATAAAATGATTAGTTTTTTGGTCTGAATTTTTCAAAATATTCAAATGAAATAATTTTCCTTCTTTATAGTAATCAGTCATTTTGCACTTTTGAACTAATTTAATTTAAAAATAGCAAGGGGGAACAAATTTTCTTTGACTAAATTTATTCATTGAGTCGAAGTTGTTTTTTATATGTTTTATATTAATTACTAAAATGAGTTCATTTAATTCATTAAGATTTGGCTAAAATGTTCTGGAAGTTTCCGTTTAAATCAGATTCAAGAAAGGTTAGTTTTCATACAATGACCATAACTTTGGGTTTAATCAGGAACTCATTGAAAGTATTAAAGAAGAAAAATCACCATAATGCATTTGATTCCCCCGAGATGCACCATCTGGGATTATTGCAGAAATGGATAGA
>JAQIXI010001292.1:0-14517 GCA_034700165.1 Galumnidae sp. Gr-Ori-00277 | reverse complement strand
GAGAGAGAGAGAGAGAGAGAGAGAGAGAGAGAGAGAGAGAGAGAGAGAGTCCGCCTACGAAATGGAGGGGTTGGGGCATACAAACTGACTAATTTGTCACCTGAGTTCTGGCAGCGGAACAACACTGAATATGCTCTGATCGCGTGCTAACTCGACAGTAGTCCGAAAACAAATTTATACTCTATTTTAAAGTGAATGTCAGCCGAATGTAAGACAGAGTGCTTTAAGTGACACAATTGTGTAGTTTTTTAGGACTCATATATTAGAAATATAAATGAATGACATCTTTTTGTTGAGTTGTGTTGTTGGGTGTGTCAAACGCTAACTTCAAAAGTCAACAAAAATCTATTGTATTGAGAAAACCAATTGACCCAACGCTCCACTTTGACATATGAACAGTACTTTCCATATGAAACACGTTCTGTAAAACTGGAGTTTTTATCCCTAAATATGCTTTTTGTTAATTAGGAGATAAACCGATGCGTGAATTAGATTCTCACGTTATCTTATGAACCATAACTATGGGAAATGTCATACATTTGCTCCAAAGGTTAAACCAATTCGTTTAACTAAACACCTGAGCCCTGTTATTAACTATTAAATCAATTGAAACAATTGTTTGCAAGATTACATTTTGTTATTGATATTCAGTGAATTTATTTTAACTGACATTAAGAATATTTTCACATTTTTTTTTGTTTTGCCTTTGAATTACTTCATGAAGACTACTATAGAAGAAAATAGTGAACTGAAGACAATTTGCGTTCAAATAAAATCATAATTTTATTTTCATTATTATTAATGACTACAATATATCCCTTATTTTAAAATATTTCAATACTTTTATTAATTTATAAAAAAAAATGATTAAAATTTAGATCTTTAAAAAAGGGGGTAAACTATAAACTTTAAATAATGGGTTAAATAATAATTATTATTGAATTTCCTTGTTTATTAATAAGTTTATAAATCTTGTGAGAATCATTATCAAATTTAATTCTTGTTAAACTCAAAATTTAATGAAAATAAAGAAAACTTATTTTGAATAAATATAAAAAATACCATAAAATTTGAAACAATCCTAAGCTTTAAGGAAAAAAATAAAGCAAGGTTTTTTATTTAATGTTCCATTCGATGATTAGGACCTATACCTCAAAATCTATTTCCAAATATTGTTAAACAGTATTGAATACTACTTATGATAAAACATAAGTGCAATCATTGAACTTATGTTTGGATAAAAATATTAAAAATATAAGAAATTATTTGAATTTTTTGTCTTCAATTTTCTTAATATCGATTAATTAGTGAAACAAATTCAGAGTTAATGAGAAAAATCGAAAATAAATTCTTTAAATATTTTATTGTTAAAAGAAAACCTGATTTTCATCTAAAAATGAACGCAATTTCATGCGTTGATTGACTCATTTCTATGAATATTAATTAAATTTAGTCACAAAATGCAATAATAAAGGCTTTTGAAGACAAGCTTTTTAGGTTTGCCCTCAATTTTTGATGCTTTCAATTGTGTTGTATTATAACACAAACATTCTATTCATTTGTAGAGCCTGTGCTCTACCGAACAGCCGTAAAGCAAATTGGATTTACGCGGAAATTAGTTGCGATCCGCGACTGCTTTTTCGCCAATAGATTATGACTTCGATTACAACAGAGAAAACACTTTTGATTTTCGGTTAACATTTGTTCAAACCTTACAACAGATTTGCAATTATTTGAAACAAAAAATTTGAAACTAAAAAATCTGATGAAAGGAGTTTTGAAAAGGAGTCACACAAACCTTGACTCGGAGATGGAGAGTGCGATCCCCACTTGTTATACGTTGTGTCTATTGGAAAGATAACAGGTTTTAGAATACAATACAATACAAACAAAATTCAATTCAAAACATGAGTTTTCAGTATTAGTTTTAAAACAAATTCTAAACGAATAAAGAGAATGACATCGACTTTACCGGTGAATAACATTGAGGACAAGTTTTTTGTCGGATTATACAAAGTATCGGGAATTAGTGAAGGGGCAGCCAAATGCTGTTCAGTGTTTGGCTCGGCTTTAAACACAGTTTGCATATAAATTGATAATCGTTTGCTCACAAATTTCTTAACTTTTTGTACTCAAAGCAAAAGAAATGAAAGATTGGAAACGAGTTTACACTTTGTTCTCAATTCAGTCGTTAACATATGAGAAGTGAATGGAATTAATGTTTTGCAAAATAGTTGACAAGATTTACATATTTTTTCATTCAAGTGAACAATTTTTATGGAAGAATAACAGTTGTTATCTCAACTCTGAGGTAAAGGAAGAAGAAGTCACAGTTAGGTCTCACACAAAAAGAATAGAAAATTCAAATGAATAAAAAAGTGTTGGTTTAAAGCGGAAGATCAAAGAGACAATTAGACTCCTCTGCGACACATCGGCTGACAATTAGTGTTTAAATGAATATAATTCAAGAGAAGAGCAGTCAAAAAACGTCTGCACAGTTTGAAGGCATGGATGAGTAAGTCATTTGATGAGATGTATATATGATATGAGTTACCACTTTATATATGTAGTGTTGACTAGAATAGCGGTTCGCATATCGATCTGCATTGAGACGCACTGCATGTCTGTAAGTCTGTGCCATTTAGTTCGGAGCGCAGTTCGGCAAAGGCTTGCATCAAACGATGGCAGTCCAACGATGAGCCAATGGAGAAACGACTAAAGCAAATATTGTACGCCAATCCTAAACATATATTTCGACCTTTTGGGTGGGAACTGACTAATGAATTACACACTAACTAAGCTCTCCCCCCAACACACAATCAAACTCATTGCAATTAATAAGTATTTTACCAAGTTCAAAAACATCTTAATAAAAACAATTACTTTGTTTTATTCAATTTTTGAAATTAAGAGATATATAAATATATTTATTTATTTCAGATCTCTTCAACTGATTTTCAGTGTTTTTTAAGCAAATGTTATAAATTCATAAAATGTAAGTAATTTTAATGAATATATTTCTATCATTTAATAATTGAATCGAAAATTTATTTTTATTACTAAAATATATGAAATCAGCTCTGATTTTGATAGTGATTTGTAGAAACCCTTATCATTTTGATAATTATATGATTCTGTGCTGCAAAAACATTTAGAAACGGTTGATTCAAGCGTTCAATTATATCAGTTTTGTTATGAAAAATATTCATATTTAACATCACTCTATGAATTATATATTAAAAATAGTTTTTATGATAAAAAAATTCACGTATTTAATAGCGAAACGTGAAGTGATTACATATAAAAATTATATATAAAAAAATAGGAAATCAACACAAATGTGTTAAATCCGGTTAAACTGTTTTCGGCTCATCTGAAAAATTTCCGCAAATAACAAAAAAAGTGATGTTTGAGTACAACTGTAAACCACTTTTAGTTATTGATCCAAACATTCACACAAGAAATCAACACTTATTTAGGAAAACATAAATTCAATTACAAATATTCACAAAAAAGTAAAGGCAATAATGAAATGAAGTCCAGAATAAATAAATTCAAATTATTCTCAATTAATATGATTTTTTAAATAAAATTAGTGAATCTTTTTAAGTGAACTAGATTAATTTTTTCTACTAAAGAAATAGTTGCATTGAGTAAATCAATGCACTTGAGATAATCCTTGAGCCGAATCACAGGAAATATCGATTCTAATATAATTTCATTTCATTGGAGTTCAATGTTTTTGATTTTCTTTAGTAATAAAAACTCATCCTTTAAACCAATAGTGAAATGGAAAGTATGCATAAAAAGCTAAATCAATACGAATTTGAAAACAATATCTTCTGTTAAGAGCGTATAATAAGAGAATGGGTGGTCGTGTGTGTTGTGAGCCATTGCCAGTGCGCTCGTGTTGTGCCCAACGAGACTGAGGTCGCATTGATGTCGCATATTCTCACATACGGTATGTAAATAAGAGAGTAGAGTCTCGGCACGTGTATGCGCTCAGTGTTTCGTCTCGGGTTCTCATTGCCATTGAATGCCCCTCTGAGCCAACACGTGGACGAGTAAGTCGTTTGGATTAGGATTGCTTTATAGACGACTTATATTTACTGCTGTTGTGTGGAGTGAACTCTCTGTTCTCATACAGAGATTGATTGACCCGAAAGTACGGTTTGGCCAGAGATACACAATTCGATACGCGTTTGGCTTTGGTTGCAAACAAATTATGTATGGCTGCAGATGTACTCATTATTATCAATGATATGAACATCCCATTCACTCGAAAGCATAATCTGATGTGACTCTAAACTCGTCATTCAATGCTATCATCAGAACTATTATATAATAGTATATAATAGTAATGCCTTATATTATAGTCTCTCCAACGCTATAAAACCGCATCAAAACACTGAGAGAACAGACGATGAGAAGGAGAGCAACAAAAGTGCTTTTGTGTGAATAAATGAATCTCAACACAAGTGAAATACAACTGTAAACTACATAATACAACACATTATCAGTTCGTATTCTCTTCTCTGATTTACAGTATATTTTGTAGTATCGCTTATATTTGTAGTTAGCTTTGGGTCAAAACTCATTACAACTCTCTCTTCCCAATAGTGTATACATTATAAGTGACTGTTAGAGTCATTCAATGCTATTAATTTTGGATTTCAAATAAAACCTTTTGCCTCAAAACAGGAGACGAACACATTCTTCAGAATTAGTTTCAGCGAAAAAGTGTCAACAGTTCTGATTAGGTTTGGGTTTCTATCATTAACTGTATTGCAGTGAAGAACACATTAAAGAATATAACAGTGAAAATACATATCAATTCTAAAGGAAAGAGAGCTCAGACAGTAGTGGTGAGTGAGTGCAGTGCAGGTGTAGAACTAACACAATTTGCTGAAGTTTTATAAAAAGCGTTGACTTTGTTAGTAAACTCGACAATGAGTGCAGTGATTATAAGGTTCCTGTTTGGCGAGTGCTCTCATCATTTGTCATTTGAATATAGATTTTTTGTATACAAAAGCGATGCCACCGATCATACAATAGATGAACGCCTACTGTATTGATAAAAAGGGCATCGAAATACTCGAAAGAATACTCCCTCGCGTTTTATGTGATATCTTTCATTTGAGACAATATTAAAAAGAAAACATTCGAACGATTCGACGATTCACTACTATTTTGTCCGTTTCTTTCATTGCTATTCAATATAAAAGATAGAATGGACTCAATGTTCACAAAATCATTGAAAATATAATAAATTATCGGATTTTATTTCAAGTCTGCCTTTCGATGACCATAAAAGAAATGATGGCCTTCGCTCTCTTCCTATGATATCAAAGTAAACAATTTTCAGACAACAGTTGAGACACAGTATTAGCCAAACAATTATATAGAAAAAGGAAAAAATAACTGTCTTTTACACTGAAAAGTGATTTTTTAGATTATTCTGATTATTATCTACAAAAGAACAGAATAAAATGCTAATCCATTTATTTGTGAGGGCTGGAGATGACACACAGCTTGCGTTGGGACACATATTCGAAACACGAGGTGTTTACAGTTTGACGTTTGTATCGGATTTACATCACAACTATTGTGTAAACCGAATGAATAAACAAATGTTAGAATAAGAGAAGAGAAGCCTTTCACACATGAAATACATGAAAACCCGTTACTATTGCTTGAGTGCGGGTCCGACACACAAATTCATTTGAATAGGGCGTGAAGTTAAAGGATCAACAGAACAGCAATTGATGTCCGCTCTGTTCCCAATACAAAAGAAATGCAACTCCAATACAGATCGACTCCAAACTGGGCCACACTTTTTTGTGTGTCTTTCCCAGACTTCGCACAACACAAACAATAAACTATAAACAAGTTTAGACACTTTTACTCAATTTATTTGTCAATAAATTTTGACAATTTTTGGCTATCAATCAAACCAAAGATCAAATGAAAATACACTCATTTTTTTGGGGAAATATTATATCTCTGAACAGAAAATCTGTTCTTCTGATCAAACGATAAGTTCACTGAAATTGTGATAAACATTTTGTTGAGGAAAATAAATGACCAAAAAAACCAAAAGAAAGTAAATTTAATGGAAAAATGAAAAATTTTATGTGAAAAAGGCATTATTGAAACGGATAGAGAAGTTTAGTGAAGGCTTCCAAAGAGTTTTATGACTGACATTGAATATAACGATACCGGAAAAGAGGAAATATGAAATGATTGGATTGTCTTCTCTTTTCAGATCCTCAGATGTAAAACAAAATCATCCAAAATATAAACATTGAGAACACAATTGATATAAAAGTGAAACGAATAAAATTTTAGGGGAGAGACCGACCAATAGTGGAGTGGCCGACACTAATTATAATAGAAATGATGTTTCACTCAAATTGAGGTAAAATCAAAGTTCAAATAATGCTTTTCTGTTGCAATCATTTTCGCTTTGATTTCGCTATTAATTTATTTTCCTCGCTTTTGGGCGCACAGAATAGCAATCAATGTCTACAAATAGAATACAAAATCCATAGAAAAGTCTATTAATACTATTTTGTCAAATGAATAGTGATTTTCAATCCCGACTTTCTTTTAATATTATTTTCCGATTCTATTAAATAATTTATATTAAATTTTTGAATTTCCACTGAAATGAAGTCAAATATTTATTTTATGTTTTAATGGTTTATCCGATATAAAACTGAAAATCTATTCATTGATAGCAATTAATCCTAAATTATATTAAATTAAAATTTTTAGTCAAAAATATGATAAGAGAGGAATTATTTTAAAAATAAATGATCCAAATATTTATCGAATCGAATATCAAACAAATGATATTAGTTTTAACTGAGAGGCAAATGTAATGATAGTGTTTAATGAATTAATGCAAAAATTAATGTAATTAAGAGTCAAATATAGCACTTAATTTCAAATCGCATTCAATGTTCACTACATTTGATGTGCGACTCATTCAGCTTTGAATCTATGCTCTAAACCCCGCAAAGGAAGGAAAACGGAAAAAGTCGGGATATCCTTCGGTAGCTCTCTCTCTCTCTCTCTCTCTCTCTCTCCCTCTCTCCCTCTCTCCTCATACAGTAACTGGTTATGATCTGGGCTTTCTCTGTCATTCTTATACTGTATTGCAGTTCTGTATATAATATCGTTAAATATTATATATTGAAGAGAATTAGGAAAGAGTTGAGTTGAGCCGCAATTCAAGCGACATATCCACACATCGATTCATTCTTATCAGTACATACTGTATATGAGAACATAAGCCATCAAATGAAGGCTATATCGGACACGACTCTATTGAGAAGACTATCGCCGAATCATAGACTCAAATAATTGAGAGTAAAGACAGGACTGTCATTGCGAAGAGACGACAACTTATTCTGTGAGCAAATGTCTCTACACTCGACTGACTTGAGCCAAATGCACACAAAATACAATCGGTTTTAGATATAGAGCTTCAAAAGAAAAGTTCGTTCATTGCTTTTGGCGAAAGACATACAACTTTGAGTCAAAACTATTGGCTTATATTTCAAATGACTTTTTTTATTCGTCGCACAAAAAATGATTGGATTGAAGGATAAAAGGATATTTGAAAGGCCACAAAAACGACTCCCGGCTAAACACTAGAGCTATCTATACTTTCGTTTAATGCAATGGAAGTGAAAACCCAATCAAAACATATCGAAAGTGATATTTTTATGCCACAAATATATCGCCAGTAGAGTGTTGTGATGTTACGTAAGTAGTGCACACTTGGAAGGCATAGAGCGGTGATGAGCCCATATTTTTCCATATGTTTTTAAGAGTAAACCAATTCATAATATTGTGACACTGCCTACTATTGCCAACTACTGCCTCATATCAAAGCAAAGCCTACGGCTATGGCAAAAGCGTTGCACAGTCTGTGCCATTCGTTTCATCATTAATGTGTGCATCAGAGCTCTCCTTTCGCAATAAATCTTTACGATTATCAACACTATAACTCTGTTCATGAAAACTGTATATTAAATCAATAATACAATGACTGCACACAAGAGGACCGACACTGAAAGCGAAGACATTCTATTCAATAAACTATGCCTTCAATTCGATTCCAAAATCTGTTTATTTATATTCACAATAACTGAATATACGAAAGCAAATGCCATAAATCATATGATTTTAATTTTAACTCATTTCGACGACAATAATAATCATTATTTTGTTTTTATATACAAACAATTGTCAGAAATATAATAACATTTTAATTGAAACCATTTCTCTGTCAAAAGGTATTAAATCACGAAATAGTCATTTATTTGAATTTTGATCACTTCTTATGTAATATATTACCATAGCCTCTCTCTCTCTCTCTCTCTCTCTCTCTCTCTCTCTCTCTCTCTCCCTCTCCCTCTCATTCACTCTCTCACTCACTCATTCACTCACTTACATAGTATCAAAAGTAAACAACAATTAAATAAAGCTTTGGGTCGACCCATTTGTAAGGATTATGTGTATCAACAGAGTGTATGTGAGACCTAATATTAGTTAAGTCTATTGAGGCAACAAAAAGAGAGATGTATTTAAAGCAGATTTGATATAAACCAGAGAACTCTATAAGCTCTGCATTTGACGCCTGTAAAGACACTTCACCTCAAACTCTATATTAAAAGAAAAAAGAGAAGCACAGAATAATCTTATCTTTTGATATCATTTGCTTTTATTAAAAAAAATAAAAAAAATAGCTAGCTTGAATTTGGCTTAATTAATTAAAAATTAGATATAATTAAAGGAACAAACAATTTATTTAAACAAATTTTGATAATTAATTTCATAACAAACGAAAAATAAAGTTTTGGTAACTTTTGTTTCAATCGCTTTAAATGGAAATTTAGACCAAAAGAAACTTTTTTTAAAAAAAGATTTTGATTTGTGTCGGACTTATCGAAGCGTTAACTCACAAAAGTATCGGTTACTCCCACTAAATGTCAAAAATATCAGCGAACAAGTAGTGAACATTTCTCTCAAAAAGGACCTCAAATAAAAGGACTTTTGTGTACAGAAGTGACCCAAACGTAAATTCTATTGAAAACTACAAAAATCTCTTAACATTAAACGTGTGACTAAACGAAGCATTTGAGCGAAAAAATATCATTTTCTTTGAGAACATTTTTTTCTATTATTTTCAACTTTAGTATAGTTTTTCAAATTCTCAGCAGAAGTTCATTTCAACCAAATATCGATCCATTGGTCTTATTTTATGAATGAAATACCATTTGATGGTAGGAATGGGAGAAATGGCCCCATCTATTATGTCGACGCAGACCTTTCTAATCGATTGCTTGTAAATTATCGGTAAAAACTATTTTCGCGGTCACTCTTTAAATTAACTAAAGTTCAGTCGAGATAACAAGAAAAATATATATTTTATAATTGAACAAGTGCAAATCAAATTCAAATCCTAATAAGCAATTCGTTTACTTTAAATTAGTATTCATACAATTGTAAGCATTGATGAGATTTTTGGGTTTTTCAGGGCTTTAGATAAACACTAATAAATTTGATGGCATAAGAAATACGTCAAGTATTGACGGCAACACTATTGCAAACGTAAGCCATATCTGAATGCAATGCTTTGATAGCAGAGTTGGGGGATGGGGTCAAAACAGAGTTGTGTTAGTAATGTCTTAATTGACACATATTGTAAGCCACGCGACTTCGCTCAGAGCAGAGCAGAGACAGAGAAGAGAACATTATAGTGAGAGTGGAAGCAAATATACGCTAACCTTCCCTTTCTTCCCATGAAGTTTATATTCATATGTATTGAGCTGTAAATCATTGATTCATATTTGAAATGCTGACGAAATGGACAAAACGTTACAAATGTTTTCATTTTATGCTGAAATGAATTTTATGAGACGAACTGTGATTGAGTCTAATCGAGTCTAAACTCAATTCACTCGTATTTGTTATTTCAATTGAATTCTACTTTTCATACAATTCTTTATTGAAAAAAGTTGTGACGCGTGAGAAAAAAGTACTCAATTCAGTGAAAAAGAAAACATATACCAAAACATGTCTTCTCTTCCCTTTCATTCTTCGCAAAGTTCTCATAATTTATCAAAATATATGAGAATTCAATTATTTTGATATTAAGATTGAATAACAAATCTATTAATTTTAAAAGACTTACCACTGGTTCGGAAATGCCTCGGATTTGTCACAGAGTTTCGTGAGTTTTGTGCAAAGCTTTGAGTATAGTATCGGTCAGAATCTGAAACACATTTTTTAAAAATTATTTGAATCAATAATTAAAAATAAATGCGAAATAGTCTCACATGAAGTATTCAAAGGGGAAAGGGATCCAATCGATTGGTTTTGTTTGTCTTTGAAGGCAACGGCTATTATTCAGATAATTTCAATTTTAATTTATGGACAAAAAGTTAAAACTCTATAAGAAATGTCATTGAAGTGACATTATTTGAAAGTAAAGATACTATTAATGCATACATTGTCTTAAAGTTTGTAATCTTTTAAAGAGTTGTTCGCCACTAAAAGAATCGGTCAGTTTTCTGAAGTCTTCGCGAGTCATTGAACACAATTCTCTACCCGTGAAGTGATTGAATCGATTGATGTCAATATCTTGTAATTGATTTTCTTTAAGAAGTAGTTCGAGCCAATGCCTGACGTGTTCCCATTCCCAATATATTGGATCCAATTCTAGTAAAACAATTGATGTTATTGTTTAAGCGATTGGCTCTTCTATTATCATAAGTAGGAGTTGGGCTAAAATGTTAATCTCTTGGAATAGAGTCAATACAATCGACTGAAAAACTTTTCTCATTGTTGTTATCGATCGACGCATGACTTCTATTAAGAGACTAATACTCTAAATATCGCTATTTTTTTGTTTGATTTGAAACTAACCCTATAAACAGATTTAATCCAATCAATTGTTTTTCAATTTTACCATTAATTCATTGGAAACATATCTTAATTTTATCTAAAAATTGCAATTATTTATAGATTGGATTAATTAATAAATTAATTAAACATAAAATTCATGTAAACCTAAAGAATTGTAAACATGTGATCACTTTTTTGAAGCGATAAACACATTTAAGAGGAAACGTATGACTTTCCGAGAAGGAAAACAATCGGTAATACCCGACATCACTTCCCGACACTCGACATCCGTTTGTCGCCAAATCAGATGAACATCTGATCTCAACCACAAATACTAACAACTTTTACATCAAAAATTAGATTACATTTGCTTTTATTAACCACTAATTAAATTAAAACAACAAAAACTAAAGCGACATTTTTTCTGCTGGATGTAATAATTATTATCAAGGCATATCTCCTTATTTGGAGATTTCAAGTTTCAGTGAAAAGTAGGACAAACCTGATATTATCGACAGATTAATATTCTTGTCGTCATTATTTGAATTGTTATTTACTGAGTCCTGTAATGAATTCAAACGAATTGAAGACGGATTTAGTCCATTGAGTCCATTGAGTCCATCATCTCTTAAAGGGTTTTGTTTTGTCGGGCAATGATTCACCACTTTTTAGAAAAATAACAAAATTGTAAAACATTTTCATAAAATCACTTATTATTTAAACTTATTTAAAGTATCGATTCATTTACTAAAACAAGGTCTGCGTTCAAATTCAAAGGTCATTACATTTATGGGTCAAAACAGGATAGAAATTTTTAAAATATGCGCTTGAAAATATGAGCGAGTAAAAACTCTACCCAGAAATAATGAAAGTTGCTTGCACTTTAAAGACATTAATGATATCCATTGGTCAGTACCTTTTCTTTATAACAGATTTGACCTGATATATGAAAGGTGAATATTAAAGTTCAAAACTCGAATTCAAAAACATTCAAATGATTATTAAAGGGGATTATTTTTAATTGAACTTGGTAATAGTATTTAAGAATGAAAAATAAAGAGATCCAAAAAGTGCCCTTTTTATCCTAAGTTAAAACTAGTATACATCGAGTGTTTTAAAAGGAAAAATAGTAATATTTAAGAATTCAAGTAAAGGCTCCGTTACTAACAAAAGAATCCCTGTCCACTGCGTTAATATCCAAAGAATAAGTCTCTAGAATCATCTTTGTGCCTTCCGTTACTAACAAAAAGATTCAGAATATCTCCATTACAAACAAAACCTCCCTGATGTGTGGAGGAAAGACTACAGTTACACTGTAAATATAGTGAAAAATGTTTTATCAATTAATTATTAACTTTAGATAAAATTAATAATAAATTGCAGATAAAAAATATTTTAATCCAAACACAATAATAATAATAATAATAACAGTTTAATAGTGAGTCACGATTTGTAACTAAAGTTGAGTCCTTAAAGAATTGAGAATCACTTAAAACCTGCAACTATTTGATACCATTATATAAATTTTAATGATTTAAATCTCATATAATTTTTTTATATAAACAATAAATAACTTAAATTTAGTTATGAATCATAACTTATGAATCGATTCTCATTTGATTTTATTATAGTTTATAATTCATTGAATGTGTCCTCAAATTATTATAAATATATTAGATTTAAATTATTTAATAAAAAAAATTGATACTATGTTTAACTAATAAACCTACGATTCAAATATGTTCAAGTTTAAATTATTAGAAACAATTTTTGTATTTTTTTTTTAATTTTATGGTAATTAAACTTTTTAATGAATTTAAAATTTAATATGTTCTTTACTAATATTTTACTAATAATTAATGATTAACCTAAACTATACAAGGAAGATTTTATAGGAAATCAATTATGAAATAAAAAATAAATTAAAATCATTTTCAACGATATTTTCACTGAAAATGTCTTTTAAGGAAAATTTTGATTTAATTTAACAGTAATTCATATAATTCTCTTTTGATTAAAATTTAAATTTTATTAATTTCGGAAAACTATTAACTTTTATTAGAAAATTTTTATTTCAAAAAAAAAAATTCAAAGGGTTTTACAACTATTAAATTTTGAAAATGATTCTCTAAACTATGACCTAGTATATCAGTATATCAGACATAACTATTTAAAAAGTTTGAAAAAAGCGTGAATATACTCACAATTGTCGAAATAGTGCTGAGAATTATTTTGAGTATTTGTAGAGAAAGCACTTCCGAAGCAAAAAAGTCGATCCCTTTGTGCTAAACCATTGCTTTCGTTTTCTTGGATTTTAGTATCGATTTCCTGTTCTACACATTTATCTTCACTCTGGATATAACGGCGCGGATCAGTCGAGAAATTGCAGGTATATATACACGAATTAGGCCATTGATTGGCGATCGACACTTGTTGGCCGACGTGACTACTATTAGCGGTTCCGTTACTGTTGTCTTCACCGCTGCTGGCACTACTCTCCTCCACTTTAACTTGAATTGAGATTCTGTGCTGATTCAGCGAAGAGGGCGACCGATTTGAGCGATTATTTGTCGAAATGGATGTCGTGGTTGAGGTAAGAATATTGTTGGAAGAGTTGCAGAGCGCAGACTTGTGTACAATCAAATCACTCTCAAAATCAGTCAAATTGTTTGACAAAACATTTGTGACATCAGTTGTGGTATTATTAGTGTTATTATTGGAAAACATCTTCATTTGTCAAAAGTTTTGTCTTTTAATCACTCTTTAATTACTTCCATAGAGTCTAAAATGAATAAAATCAAAATAAACAGAATATGTTTGAAAGCAATATTAACACTAAAAACGGATGTCTATAATGTGGAAATGCTTTGGATAGGGTTTGGATATGCATTGGAAGTGCAAATAAATTCTATGACAGTATTAGAATTAGTATTACTATTATTGGTTAACTGTGCGAACGCGTCAAACAGCCATCAGTTGCTTATTATGCAAACCATTTAATAATTGTATTATTTGATGGCATACAACAAACATAAGGACTAATTGGTGATCACTGATCAGTGCTTTACTTATATTTATTGTTTTGACTACATTTGACTCTTGCCGTCACTCATGTAATACAAACCCCACGAATGCATTAAATTTTTCCCATGAGTTCTGACTTCTAATAAATAGTAAATCATATGCTTATAAACTGATCCATAGTTTAGTCTAACCTCTAAATGCAGTTATAATGGGCTGAACTCGAAATTGTTGCCAATCGTTCACAGCATGCGATCAGTGCTCCGATCAGTACTGCGATCAGTGCCATCAATATTAAACATTGCTTTCAATTTTACTTCTCTGCTCTTCTCCGCTATTATTCTGTGCTCTTTTATTTTGTTGCAAATTTTCATAACCCATCTCTAACTGTGTGCTGACTATACTCTAACTATACTCACGAAACAATCAATAGTTTTGGTTATAATATGAAAGCATTTTTTCTGTGAATTTCGTGTTCTAAAACATCACAACTAATGATAGCCGTAGTGCCGGCTCTCTCTCTCTCTCTCTCTCTCTCTCTCTCTCTCCCTCTCCCTCTCTCTCTCTCTCTCTCTC
>JAQIXI010001291.1:0-14519 GCA_034700165.1 Galumnidae sp. Gr-Ori-00277 | reverse complement strand
TAATTGAACTTGGTAATAGTATTAAAGAATGAAAATTCAAAGTGCCCTAAAACTGCCCTTTCTTTCAATCTTAAGTTATAATATTATCATAATTATCATGCTAAAATCAGAGAAATTTTGATATTTTAGTTTAAAGATATTTTTTATTTTTGATAAAATATAATATTATCTGAACTAAACTTATAAAATGTTTTAACATTTGATTCTTTTTATGATTTTTAGCAAAATATCTATTTTTATACTTTTTGTTATCAAATGTTTTCTTGAAATTTAATATTTTATATAAGTAGTGGTCAATATGTGAAAATAATCTTGCAACAATTTCATAAAAAAGGAAATATTCTTCAATTTCTTGATTTTTATGTTACATCTTTTAAACCATTATTTATAAGAAGCCATAAATTATTAAAAATAAAATAATATAAATTTATTTAGAATTTGTTTGATATAAATCTATTGATAACAGATATCTATTAATTAGAAACTATTAAATTAAATGAATTAGACTTTTACTCAATATATTTGTTTTGATTTGTTTAATATTGAATCTCCAAAACATAAGTAAAATATTCAGAAAATATGAGACTTTTGTGAGGAAGAGTTTGCAGTTATGTTGAGTCGCATAGAAATACTGTAATAAATACATTGTATATTATTTATGTTGTGATCTATCCATTGCTTATATCCGTATAAGTCATAAGAGTGCTGACAAACTCATAAAGAATTCCTCCGATAAATCTAATAAAGTAATGGTAAGCAAGTACATTTATAGATACTTACTAATATGTTTCTATCAAAATGAATATTATATTATATATTTGATTGTAAGGGATTCGCATCAGTTCTAACTCAACTCATTTAGTTATCGCAATACAAACTTTTGAAAGTTGGTTACCTTTTTTTATATTTTGCCATCTATTCTATGACAATATATTCTGTGACATACAATGCGAATGTAATCTCACTAATGGTCCCAAAGGAATGGTAGGGAAAGACAGAGTCAAACAACACAACAGATATAATGCAATAATAGAACGTAACGGAAAAGGAGACAAGTGTCGAGAGAGAGAGAGAGAGAGAGAGAGAGAGAGAGAGAGAGAGAGAGAGAGAATCGAAGATAGATTGAAATATAGACTTTATTTTTATTGATAGCATTTTGCACTTAATTCTGAAAGACTTTATATTCTGTTCGAGTGTTAACTTCTTTTCTGCGCAAAACAATAACAGATGTCGTTTCTATAAAATATTCTATTGTTATAAATTGACCTTGTTTATTTAATTACTACTCCTTTGAAATTCAATCTTAAAACTTATAATCTAGCAATATCTTAATATTAAATCACTGTCTCTTTAAGTTTAAATTTTTTATTTTTCAATTAAAAATTTATAACTTTTTATTTTCATTATAGTTATGGAGTAATATCTAATTATAGTATAATAAATATAGTTAACTCCCAAACCAGGAAAAATCACCTTTGCAATATATATTGAGAATATTCTTATTAACTTAAAGTCTTTAGTAAGTTTTATTAACAATATATGACTAGAATTGGTTAGAAGAATGGCTTCCCTCAAGAGAAAGCAGTCTTTCAATTATTCCTAAGTTTTATTATACAAATGTTTGCAAATTTGGAAATATTTAAAGACATTTATTGTATGAAAACAATTAAAATTATGTTAGAAATCAAATTTGATTGATTTGTTTGAAATTATTGGTTGATATGACACAAACACTGTTTGTAATATTAGTTACTGTAGTTTTTAGTGGAGTAGTACCGCATCTGCTCAAACTCCTAACTGTATATGTGTTATGTGCAGAGCTCTGTTGTTGAGCTATAGACAAAGTTTGGGAGAGTTAAGGCACAGTCTTGAAACTTATTCATGAGAGGAATAGAGTACAGAGGATGCGGTGCTTTCGTTTAGCTTTGTTTCTAAATACTATTCTTATGGAAGTTTTCATTAGTATTTCTTCCGAAGAGTTCATTCATTTACTGTTAAATAATTGAATGTCTAAATAATAAAATAGAAAAATGCCCATCGATTTCAGTAACGCACTCGATATCGCCAAACAAACTTTCAGCCGATTTAAGACAAGAGACCACTCAGAGTAAGTCATTATTAAGTTTTTTAATTCATTTATATAAGTCTTTCAATGATTTGAAAACTTATGAGTCGAAGCGTTTGTTCTCTTCATTGTTTCAGTGATTTGTGTTTAAGTCATAATCAGTGGTTTCCAAATATTAGAGGATTAATAAGAAATCTTCTTATTTCTGATCTGAGCTGTGATTTCTTCGAATATAATTTCTGTGTTTCAATACAATCGATACAAATATTTATATATTAAAAGAGAATTAAAAAAATCGATGACTTTTTGTGGAATAATATAATAGAGATTTATTCAGTGAAGCCAAAAATATGAGCCCAACCAAAGAAAAATGGAATGTTATGTGCGCTCAGTTATCCTATCGAAGTGCTATTTATCTTGATTTCAACCATTTTATATCTAAAGCTGACGTTCAAAATCTTCGTTCCCTTTTTCTATGCCTTTAATATAACTCTCATCTTATGTGTGATATAGACTTCACGGCATGACTACTGACTTATAAGAAGAAAACTTTTTCGGGGCTTCAAATTCAATGTCTTCTCAAAAAAAGATTAAATTCAAGTTTTTATTCAAAAATTCTTCCAAAAAGAACACAATAATACTATTATTAATAGTATTCTACAGAAATACACAAATTTTTATTATTTAATTTAATTTTTAAGCTAGCAAATTTAAATATTTTTCATTATTTTTATTATTTAAAAAAAGAAATAAAACAGAGAATATTAAGAAATCTATTTTAAAATTGAGCAAGTTCAATTTCAATATCAATATTGAATTAATTAAGTTTCATAAAAACTAAGAGAACATTAAATTTTCATTAGTTTCTCCTAAACTTAATTGATTTTTTGTTTACTTTGAGCCCATTTTTATTACAACGTTGTATTAGATGAATGTGAGGCATCACCAAAGAGTTGTTCCAATGATTGGGGCCAACACTTTATCGTAATATTAAAATAATTGCATAACATTTGACACTTGATTTGACTCAAAAAAAATTTAATTAATTAAATAATAAAACATTGAATAAAATGTTTTTTATTTTAATTTTCAACAAAACTTTTCATCAAATATTATTTTTATTAAGAAAAGTGTAATTAAAAGCCAAATTCAATGGTGACCCCACCTTTTCTTGAAAAGTAATTTCTTTCATAAGAAATGGTATTTTTCTTCACTTTTGCAAAGAATGACTTCTCATTTGTTAATCGAATGCAATGACTTTTAATTCTGAACTGACTTTTAGATTAAAATTATTGGCTTTTTATGATTAAAATTTATTTCAATGTTTTGATGAATGCTTTCCTTTCAATGTTTTGCAATCATTACTATTTGAGTCTAAACTTATGACGAATAATAAATACTAAGCGTATACTAAAAACTCAAATTTTTAACTTAATATTTAAGATTTATTAACACATATTTATCAGAATATTTATTATAAATATTATACTAAAAAATTATGTATATAATTTGAATTCATTTCACAAGAATATATATTTTAAGTAAGGTAAAGATCAAATGATTAATCTAGGTAGTAAAACTTGTATTAAATAAGTGGATCATAAAAGAAAACGAGTGATTCATTTCGATAAATCAAAAAAATTAATTAAGACATACGATATGTGATGTCATATAAGTAATGCTACTCCTAATCATGTGCAACACAAAATGCAAGTTGCAACTTGCAACTAGCTACTATAAGCCAGATATCAATCAGTGTTTATTGATCTTAAACCTAAACTTCTATAAATATTTTGACTCTTTTCCTGATTATACAAATTGTATTACAGAAAATGTATGTCTTAAACATATAATAAGATTACTTTTGTCTAAAATATATAATAATATTCATATCAAATAAAATGTGTAACAAAAACAACGAAACGTAAGTTTACTTCAATTTTTGTTTTTATTCTAACGTTATGTTTGAGTTTAAAAATTGAAGAAAACATCAAAATTTCTTTTATATTCTTTGATATTCTGTTCTTTTCTTTTGTAAACATTTTATTTAAGATTTATTACTAGAATACATCTTTTCGATTTTTACTTTATATGTAATGTTGTTGAATTAAAAATAAGAATTTTCAAGAATTTATATTTCCATTTATAAATATTACACAATTTAATTGAATATCAATTATTTAATTCTTTCTAAAAGATAATCACAATTTCCCTTATTTTATGCTATAAATTATATATTACCCATAAATCATATTGTTTTAATAATTATTTATTAGAAAATATAACTACAATTTTAAGTGAATCACTAAATTTTCATTGCTTAAATATCTTAATATTTAAGTATATATCTCTAATATTTAATTATATTTTACTATAAAAACATTATTATAAAAATAATTAATTGTATTCATATTAAAATGTCTAAAAAGTCATTACTTTTAATCGTGATCTTATATTCTGTTATTTTCAGTCAAACAGAATAATAAGAAGAATATTTATGAATTAAATAGATAACAAAGTTTAATATCAATGAAAATTAACAAGTCTTAGTTCCTAAAATTTACATAATTAGAAAGTATACTAAGCAAGCTTGGTTCTTTCTCAAACTTAAACTGCGATTCATCTGAGATCATAAAATTTAAATAGTGATGACAAACAACTATTCAATTTAAGGCCATTTATACTACATTTCACAATCATTGATCACAAACAAGGGATAAACAAAACTTATCTTTTTATAAATTTTATAGATAATTACTCTTGTTCATTTAAGCGAATATTTTTTGTTTTGTTCTAAAAATTCATTATTAAATCTGTTTTCTATTCTAAGAAATTGCGAAATAAATGTTCACAAAATGAAATAAAATTTTTAAAATATATTATAAAACATCTGTAATTCAGTTCAAAATTAAGTCAAATGTAAATTAAATATTTAAAATAAAAAAATTAAAATAACATTTGACTTAATTTTGAACTAAACAACAGATGTTTTATAAAATATTTAAATTAAAATAATTTACAATTAATGGAAAAATTATTAAAATAAATAAAATTTGATAACAGGAGTGACATAAAAATGGATTTAAATTATATGAGAACTGAAAAAATTGAAGGAAAATCTTTAAAACCTTAAAAAGTCTAATCCATTGAATTTTTCGCATCTCTTAAGACATAAATTTAAGTCTTTGATCGCATTCTGTATTTAAGAGCAGAGGATATATTCAGTAGAGATTTTGATTCATCAGAGATACAAAAATTCTGATTTTAAGAGCAAAAAGATTTTGATGGCAACTGAAAAGTTCCCTTTTATTGGTTAATGTATTGAATGAAAGCACTAGTCGTTGATAGACTGTTTGCTTTCGTTGACTCTTCTTTTCTCCTTTCAAAACAAAACTATTGGAGACCCAAATCCGCTAACCTTTCAAAAACCTAACCCTCAGTTAAACAGTTATTGACTCAGACTTTCAAAAGCTGTTTAGGCATTAATCTCGGCTCTCGTCTCTCATTCCCTCTCTGTTTGTTCTCATTCTTTATTGTCCCTTAAATTATTGAAATTTTCAGTTTTATTCCTCTCAACCCCTTTCATCATTTGATTTGAGATCCACATTAAGCAAAATCAATGACCAAGTATCAAATATAAAATATGATATCTATACTTTACTAGTTATTCTCATAGCAATAAACTTTTATGAGAGACTCCTCTCGAAAATATTCAATAAAAGAAAGAATAAAAACAGTTAAACGAATTCAATAAAATTTATTTCTATTAAATCATTTTAATGGATAAACTTTTCAATTTCTTTAATATTATTGTGTTATACACCTCCCCTCCCATCCTTGGTCATCATTGAAGGATCAATAATTTGAAGGCATACAAAAAACTCATTAGTATTTAATTCTATTCATCAAATCTCTTAAAATTTTCATTAATAATACAAATGATGTATACATTAATAATTCCATTTTCTTTAAATTGAATCAAAATGTCTCCGGTATTATTCAGGCATAACTATTTATTTACACTAACTTATTAGATATTTTAAATGAGTTAATAAACAGTTAAATTTTTCAAACAATACTATACTTAAAATAAGGATAGGAAATGGATAAAAGAATATTACAGTTCCGTAACTTTTCTTTTCGAAAATCCAAATAATTTTGTCGACTCTTTTGCTTTAATCAGAAAACATTGTCGACAAAATAGTAAATTTTGTCATATAATTTGTAAGATTACACGATATAAGTGAAAACATTAAATATATATTTTGTAAAAAAAAAAATTTATGAAATGTTTTGATATAAATAAAAAATGGTCGTCAAAATCAAATTAACAAAATAAGATGACCTCGTTTATTGATGGATTAAAGGTCTTTTCTTTACACCCTACTTAACCCTTGTTTTATGTTTTGATGCACTTCTTGTGTCCAATATTTCAATAGCGAATATGTCAGTGAATTGTGTTCTTATTTTAAGTACAGTAATTTATCGGTATAAACCAATTTTCTGTACCTTTCGGTAAATTCTTAGCTTAAATCGAATTTGGCTTAAATAAAGTTTAGTTAACATAGGATTAAAGCGTTTGGTGTCAATAAATTCTGTGGCTTATATCGAATTTAGCCTAAATAGTGTCAGCCCATATCGAGAAATTACTGTAATTGATAACTTTACTCAAAATTTTCTCACAAAATGTAAATTTAATATTCTCACTTATATCGTGTTATCATACAAATTATATGACAAAGTTTATAGTTTTGTCGACAATGTTTTATGATTAAAGCAAATGAGTCGACAAAATTATTTGAATTTTCGGAAAGAAAAGTTACGGAACTGTATTTTTAAAATAATTTAATCCAAAATATTTGTCTTTAAAATTATTCAGAAGAGATTAGATTTTAAGTAATAAATTTATGTTTTCTATTACATTTAAGCCGAAAATTTGTTTATCTGTAGTAGAAATCAAAAATGGATAGAAAATCGTTAGTTCGATCAAACATTTTTTAATCTCTGATCGGGTCAGGTCTCAACAAATTGTAAGTCCGGTTGTTTCCAGAAATTTTGAACAAACAAAATGAGTGAATACAAATATTAATTCTAAAGTAAATTTACAATTCCTTTCGAATTATATCAAAATTTAATCGAAAGAATAACATTTCTTTTATTTCATTATTATTTAATTATATAACATTTCACTGTTTATTATGGTTTTATTCAAATTTTCAGAAGTGAGGTCTGATTCGTTTTGGATGTTTAAACTTTAGCTAAAATTTGATATAACCTTCATATACTTTTTTTAATTAAAATTTCATTGATTATAGTCTCCTCTAAACTGATATTTAGTTCGAAAAATGAATTCTTAATAAGTTTAAACTTTAATATTGGATTTATTTTATCAAAAAAAAAATTATATAAAATTTTGAATATAAACTTGAACAAATATAATTTAATGTCTTTGAACATAAAGTGATACTAACTAAATTTACCATGATATATTCATAGAAAATTTGGATAATATTGGACAATATCATGATTTTCCTAAAAAATATATGAAATAATATTTAAAATAAATATTTTGAATCAAAAGTAATTCAAATTTTTTTTGCAAAATTAGGACATATATTTATCAAATAGCACTAAGATCATACCAAGATTACACTAAAATTCTTTGACCTTTTTAAAAAAGTGAAAAATTCTTCAATTTTGTGTTAAAATTTCAAAACAGAATTTGTGTTTATATTAAATCTGTTGTTTCTTTCAAATAATAATTTATTTAATTAATTATTTAAGTCATTAATATTTAATAATTAATAGTAAAGAATACAAAAGTGTCTTCGCTTTGATTTAATATAAGTTGTGCTCAGAATGTCTATAGAAATGTTGTTTTGAAAAATATTTTGTAAATCGTTTTTATTTCTAAGAATCCTATTATTTGATGAAAAAAGTCATTTTATTATTTGGATCGACTCAACGCTTCGGTGATTCCTATTTTCAGCGATTCTTTTGAATGAAAGTGCAATAAAAATATACAATTCATTCAATAAATTATACATTAAATGTATCTCTCATTCTCTGGATTTCATCATTAAAATCGACCCTAACTTAAGCCAAAGACTAAGTTTTATCAAAATAATTTGTAGACTACTTTTTATGACCTCTCTTTTGGAACCTTAGTAATTTATCTTGTAACATTTAAAATTACTGATAATATCCTTTGATGGCAATCGATATAATGAAACAAAAATGAATAAAATTATAATTTGATTACTATATGGAAATATACTCATTGAAGGCCTTGACATTTAAGCCCTGATCCCATCGCACAGCCATTATTTTAACAAAACTTTAGATAAGACCATAAAATATAAAACATTCGTTGCCTTAACTTTTGTTATGAATCATAAGTAATGATAGAAGTGATCTTGGTAATTTTAATTTTGATAAAATTGAATGAATACTGTCAGTTATTAAACTTGATAATGATTGTCAGTAATTGTCAGTAATAATCAAGCTAAATTAAAAATCATTTTCGTTAAAACCAAATAATATGAAAAAATGTCAAAATAAGAGTCTTTTGTCATTCAATAGTGAAATGATTAGAAGTGTAGAGAAAGTAATGCTTTTATTTTCTGGTGAATAATAGACTCCTGACACGAGTCCAGACCGTGAATATACCCTCAATTTATTGATGAGTTTTTCATAGCAATGAAGACCACACCCATAGGTTTTGCATCAATGAATTCACATTCAATATAATACAATACAGCGGAGTGGTTGTGTGTGTGTGTGTGTGTGTGTGTCTATGTATGTGATTTTCATGGAGGGGTGAAAATGAGTAAAGTTTGAGTATTAGTTGAGAAAAAACTGAACAAAACCAGCGATTTTGACGATAATAGTCTGTACGGCAATAGTGAGGGAAGTGATGCCAATCGAACCGACATTAAGCGTTACGAAGAGTTTTATAGAGTAGAGAATTATTGTATTTCTCGTCTGCATTAACAGAACGGAACAATACATTAGCGGACAGAATAGCACAGAATTATAGATAGAAGTAATGAAAACGTTAAGTCATTCGTATGTAATGGTGTCACATTTTCTAAAGGTTTTCTCCCACTGAACTCGTTTATCATTAAATGAATTGTGTTTTTCTTATTTTGTTTTGACCATAGATTAAACATGAGTCAAATCCTAATGAGCCAGGCTAATCAATGAATAACATTTCCATTTTTTATTCTACAATTGATATATTAATAGTAAACAATTGATAGAATTTATTGTTTTGACAAACATTACATTTCAATTTGCTAGATAATCTTCACATAAATATAGGTATAAGATCAAATAAAAAATATTAGCTTGATAATTTGAAATATTTCAAATAAATGTTATTAAAATAAATAAAAAATTTTAGAATTTATTATTAGATATTATCTTTAATGGTCAATAAAAATGATCATGGTAATAATGACAATCCTGGGAAGAGAGTGTGGAGGGGAGGAGGAGTTATATTATTGATAATTTCTTAAAAGAGATCATTGAATGTGTGATTGGGAAGAATGAGAGTCAAAACATATGTTTCTAACAATTGTTTGACAATAAAATAGTGTTTATAGCAATAACTGCTCTATTCTTACATTCCTTTAGTTGTGAACATCTGAGCACTGATTGAATGCTGTGAACTGAATGTATGTTAGACACAGATTGTGTTGACTCCCATCCAGTGTATGGGCAGCAGGTGGTTATGATCCAGTCATTCAATGATTAGCGCCTCCAATGAATAAAACCTGCGGTGTTATTAAGGCAATCATTTTTCACTGCAAACATTGATAGCCGTGAAATACATGCAAATCAGACACCAAATTGTCAATTTAACTAACAATAGAAACTTGCTTATTCATCATGATAATACACAAATGCCATTTTATTATAATTGAGCCAGTTTCTTTTCTCATTCTAATGATAGCATGTATTTCAATATATTTGTTATATTAGTTCGTAAGCCATTCACAAGAGTCTCATCGGAGCGAATAATTTTCGGTTCAGTTTATTACTCTTTAACTTTAGTTAACTAAAGTCAACAAATAAATTGTAAGTCCGAAGTCATTAATGTATTCCCCAAACAATACTTCTTTTATGAAAACTACTCTCGAAAACTGTTTTGAATTGCAATCAAATCCATTCAATAAATCACATCGAAGTGAAATACAAAACAATAACATTTAATCAATAATAAGACACTAAATTTCCTAAAATAATCTTTTTTACTTTAATTATATCAATCCCTTTTACTATAGTTACTATTAGGTAACTAGCTAATTTAACATCTTTTTTTATTTAATCCCCATCTTTTCAGATGAATATTAATTCGCATTTTAATATCAATAGGATTTTATCCAAATTAATATAACGCAAAATATAATAACTCCCAAAAAAGACAATAAAAAAGTTTATTATAAATCAAGATTATTATTTAAACACACACACACACACACACACACACACACACACACACACACACTCATCCCCACAACTCCATTATATTAAAACTACAATGTTTTGATCATTAGAAGTTATGTAATATAAGTCCTGACATGCAATTTGACTCTTTTTGAATTACATTTTACTGCCTCCATATGAAAGACAATTCTTGAATTTTGCGAAAAATATTTTCCATCAAAATTATCAAATTATTATTTATTAAAAATTAATATTTTTATATAAATTTCTACTTTTAAATAATTTTAATATAATTAAAATATTAACAAGAACACTTATAATTATAAATCGAAATTTGATATTTTAATAAAATTTAATTTAAATATTAATTTTTATAAAAACAATTGAATTTAATGGTATAAAGAAAAGTGTTTTGATGTCCCCTTAAAAGATACTTCACTGTATAGTTTCACATTAGTTTTACTAATTATTCAATCTTGAGCAATTATCAAATACATGACTTCTATTTTATAGTTAAAATGAATAATGTGTATCAAAACTAATCTATTAAAAATGAAAAATTCTTTGCGATTGACATTATTTTCTTATATTTAGTGGTTTTCTCTAATATTTATTTTATATGAAGTCAGTGTTTGTCATCGCATTTAATGTGTGTATAGACTTTCCAAAAGATATTCCAATTTCGAGACACTTCTTGAATTTTAAAGAGAAGCTCCAGATTTTTTTTCTCTCCCTCTCCTTTGCCATCATATGAAGACTTAATATAAATTATTCTATCAGTGATAGACTTTCGCCTAAAACAAAATAAAAATAAATACTCATCGAATGTAAATTATATTTAGGGTTTACCTAAAATTGTTCTATAATACAAATATTCTTAATTGTTTCCAATAGTATTGACAGTTATTTCAATGAAAGATTCGTAATTTAGGAATATATTATATAAACGAATGATCTAAAGAATAATATAAAAAAGAATTTTTTAATATTTTTTATTTTTAATGCACTTCAGAAATGTTTAATACATTATTTAATATATTTATATATATAAATGTAAGCTATAAATATATATATATCAGACATGGCTAAAGGGGGGTATTTCAAAATACCCCCTGGGATGAAAAATCCGGAAAAATACCCCCTCCCCCCTGAGACGCAGTCAGGTACCCCTTATCGAAAAGAGGAGAAAAATCGACGAAAAGTTGTTAGAAATCGGAAAAATTTAGTGAAAATTCAGTAAAATTGCTGTAAACAATAAGATAACCAAACAAAACCAAAGAAAACATAAAATGACGTTAAAAAATATAATTTGCAGTTTTTAGAGTAAATTTTGCGTGATTTCAATTTTTTCAAATTTTGAAAGTCTTTTTTTTGCTAATATTTCTTAGTTTTTTGCTTTAAAAGTGATAAAATACGTTAAGTATGATTGAATTATATGTATTTATAAGGAAACACCTAAAAACCGCTTAACATTGGAATTATAGCGATTTTTCAAAATACCCCCATGATACCCTCCTGAGAAGAGACCAAAATGCCCTCCCCTGAAACAGACTAGTTTAGCCATGTCTGATATATATATATATATATTTATATGATGTAAACTAGAATCTAGTTATTAGATGAACTCTTCCATCAATTTTGTCTCAAAGGATATTTGATAAACATTAGAGTTTGAATCCCACTTTTAGTCTAAAGAAATAGACTGGAAAGAAATAAGCTATGATCAAGGTAATAATTCTAAATACCATTTTAATGATATCGACTTTTAAATATCAGAAAATACTTTATATTTTTATAAAAATTCTTAATTTTATTCTTTTTAGTGAATGTAAGTTAAATAAAAGCATTTGTGAACTAAAGTTTGCCATAAAATATAGTAGTAGTGATAGAGTTGACATTTTCAAAATGTAAAGATGAAGTGCACTGCTCTTTATGACACATTCAATACCAATATATAGAAAGAAATGTTATTATCCACAACACTGGCTCTCAAGAAACCGGAAATATATTCTCGAGAATTACGTTGTCGTCCAATGAGAGAACAGAATTTAAGCCCAAATGTTTGACTGTTAAGTCTGTATGCGATCCACAATAAGTTTAATATCCGGCGAATGACTCATAGAATTATATTAAACTCTATTCCATTGAAACTCATTTAAGACATTCACTCAATTATTTTGTTTCTCTTTTATTAATTTTAATTTTAAAAGAATTTTTTAATTAATTCTTAAAAATATTCTAATTTAATGACAATTTCTCTTATAATTAACTTTAGTTTTAAGCCTTAAATTAATTGTGAAAAAATTTCAGATATCCTTAAGTTTAATAAATTAATACAAAGTTTAACATATAATCTGAATAAGATATTAAGATATAATAGATGAATATAAGGTAATAAATTAAATGATATTAAAGTAGCAATGTAATCTATGTGAAGATACATTTTTAGTGTTGGAGTAGTGGAGCATATTTTTCAAATTGCATTTTCTAATCGACTTTAAATATTTCTGAAAATAATAAAAGAAATGCATTACAATTCATAACTGGTTTTTTTGTAATAAAGTTTGCAATATTTGCAAATAAAATGAGAGCTATTTTATGAAATGTCACACTAGAGTTGATTCCGTGCTTTAATCCAATTAAACCATTCTATAAGTGAGAGAAATAACTGGATTACAGACCTTAACTGAAACTCTTTGCTTAGTCCTAATCAATGATATAATAAATATAATAATAATACTAATAATAGAAATATAATTTAAAGTAAAGCAATATTAGTATATCACTGTTCAAAGAGAGAAATATCATTGTACAATGAATAGTGCCTAGAATAATTTATTTAACTGTTGCTATGACTTCACATAAAAAACAGAATATTAGTAAAAATCGTTAGGAGAGACCAGAAAAGGTCTCGAATTAAAAATAAAAACTTCATTCTGAATGTCAATATTTTTTGGTATCTGTTTGTGTCTGACTTCGATTTGAATAAAAAATAATAAATTCATAAAATTAAAGTTCAATTTTAATTTTAAGTCATATAAAGCACTTCAATCTTTTCATAGTTTTGAAGTTACTTTTGATGTCTATCGAAGTACTGATAAAATTGCAATTTTGATTACTTTACTGACGAATACCACTCATTGAATGGAACTGCACTTCATTTCAATCAGAGGGGAATTGAAATGTAAATTTTCATAAGAACTTCAATTTTCAGATGTTTTTTCTCTCATCTCTTAGGAATCAAAACTGAAAATAGAGTCACAAAAAAATTCTGTTTATGAAAAGAACTTTTTTTGACATATATTTACAGAATTAAGAATTTAATGTTAATTTTAAATTATATTTATTCTTATATTTGCTGATCAAGCATTGATCCTGCAACTCTTTCTTTAATATTTAATCATTGCTTTTCTCAATATCTGTTAGCAAACAAGTCATGAATTTCATTTTCATCAACATTTTTGAATTTGATCTAGTACACTGTACTAAGTGCATTATGTAATATAACATAAATACAATAGAATAGTCAACTTCTTATTATTCTATGTAATGGTTTTTTGAAATATTTACATAAAGTGGGTCTACGCTATTCACTCAATACTTTCATTGTGTCTCAAAATAGTATCTCTTTTTAAAATTATCTAAAATCAAATAAAACTTATAATTTATTTCAAAAGTTTAGAATAAAATTAAATGAAGAAAAACAAAAACTTTTGACATAAACTGAAATATTTTTATTAATTGATATAACATTAAGCATTTGCATGGTTACATTGGCCTGGGTCAAATCTTTGTTAATTCCATTCAACTAAAATGAGAATTGAATGAATGGCCAAAATTATTGCTTTTCTTCATCGACTTTTGTGCCAAAGCTATGATTGATATGAATATATTACTATTATACGGTTTGACCCGAATGTGCACTCACATGGAAAGGTTTTTTAGTTGCCGATGAGCTAGGATATTGTGTAATAGCTCGTTGAATTCAGTGTGAAATTTTATA